>JACSZP010033541.1:0-10190 GCA_016161895.1 Pinna nobilis
CATCAAAATCCCTGCAGCGGTTCTGAAGAAGAAGTCGAAAATGTGAAAAGTTTACGGACGGACGGACGACGGACGGTGCGCTATGACTATAGCTCACTTGAGCCTTCGGCTCAGGTGAGCTAAAAAAAGAACCCCCCCAAATAAAAAACAACAACGATTGGGCCAGATATCTGGAGGGTGTCTATCGAATTAGAATTCGATCTTTGGTGTTTCACACTCACTCGAGAATTTTACACTTATTTCTTGACATCACGGAATATTAGTGAAGAAGTTCAAGTTTTGACCTAGGCCTATGCCATTTAACAAAAAAAAAAAAAAAAAAAAAAAAAAGAACAGCGATCAATCTCATAGCTCCTGTAAGGAATACAAGGAATAAGGAATACAAAATACAGAGTTAGTCAAACACCAACCCCTGGATAAACCAAATATAGGATCAGGTGCCTAGGGGTACTCAGTATATCCTCTTGTCCAGTCATATTCGTCGCGGGCCCTACTTTTTGATCGTGCCAATATAAGTTGTGACTCGGTTTTCAAATAACATCCGGAAGATTAAATATTTTTGCTTTAAATATAAGGTGTCGGGTGAACGAATAATAGCTACCTAAATCAGAGGTACACATAATGTTACGTTCAAGTTCAATGCTATGACGTAATGATAACACCCGTTGATCTGAACATGTTAATGATTGCTGACTCACAAATCTAGTCTCAATTTCGTTTATAGAAGATAAGAGATAAAGCATTTCATTAAGGCGAAACATGCATTCCATGTTTACGTTTATGCACAGTATCATCCACCAGGTTTTACAAGATTATGAATGACAGTTGAATATCCTGTAAATTATAAAGCGTCTTAAAAGTGAATGACGTCAGAAATGAAGATCATTTCACTTAATATCCATGTTTTTTTTTCAAATAAAATAAAGTAAATCTAACGCACTTAAAGATTGCGGGTTTGCAGTAATTAAATTACATGTGCATTTTGGGATATAATCGTACACCAGGTTCGGTGCAATATGTTTTTCTTTCTTTCAGGACAATCCCAATGGTTCTTTACTTCAAGTAAATTCAATATAATCCGTTTGAAGACATCTTCAACGATCTTAACTCCTTTAATCTGAAGACACAATTAAATCAATTCTTGAAAGGTAATCGTTAGCACCAAATTTGCTGTTTCATTTTTAAAATGTTAAAGAAGATTCAGGGTTTCTTTATCAGTGAAATTAAATTTAGTTTGAGAAAATATAGCAGACGTTACATGTCAATTCCTTGAATACCTTCTACGTACTACGATTGGCGAACATGCAGTCTTATTCACAGCTTGAATTTTATCCGATTTGATTTTGATTATAACAATAATCTATACAGCTCTTTTTATATTCTCAAGATTTTTTCATTTCAGGGTTCCAGGTTTGCAGGTTTGTATGTTTGTTTTGCTTTACGACAAACTCGACAATCTTTTAGTCATATGTTTACGACCAGTTTTATTTGTGGAGGAGAGAACCCGTTTACTAATGTACCCGGGAGGAGACCACTGGCCTTCCGCAAGTAATCAGGCAAACTTTCTCACATAATCTATTTAGGTTCCAGCGGGGCTCAAACCTGGGCTGACAAGAGGTGAAAGACTGAGTGGTTTAAAGCGCAACACTCTAACCATTCGGCTACGGAGGCCCACTGTGTTCTAGGTAAAATGTCTCTCCCAGCACAAACTTGTAACAGTAGTTAAGTCCAATTGTTATTGTGTGTCACTAATATACTATGACATATAAGATGAATATTTTGCGTAATTACATGTACATAAGAAGAGTTATTGAGAGGTTTGAAACATAGTCCCTAAAAAACCTGACAACTGACCTTTCATTTTATATATGTTATTTGTCAACAATAAATGGAAAGTCATTACTATTTTGTAAAACTAACAAATCTATTAAAAAACAGTAAAGCTAGCTTATGTGGCGATTGAATTCTCAAACTACTTCAGGTTAGATGATACATAAAAGACTTGACAAATGACCTTTTGTGTCTTCTCCTTTAATATTTGTAGATGTTATCGATCAGAAATAAGTGGGCAGCGATCACTCTTTTGCAAGACATTTTTGCCGGAGTTAAGATCATTGAGGATGTCTTCAAACCGATTATGTTGAATTTACTTGAAGAAAAGAACCATTGGGACTGTCCAAAAAGAAAGAAAAACATATTGCACCGAACCTGGTGTACGATTATATGCCAACTTTTCAGAAACAGTAAGGCTAGCCTATGTATCAATTCCCAAACTACTTCAGATTCGATGAAACATACGTGTAAAACTTACACCTCTAATCACTTGGCATCTCAAAAATTCCATTATTTGACATGCCTCAAATAAAACTGAAGAAGTACCAAAGAATATATGAAAATCCAAGGCCTTATTTTATAAAATGTCTATGATAATAACCTTCTCAACATGAAAAACAACTGCAAATGCCCAACGGGGTGGGATCAGGTGTCCGGAAGGAGTCAGTGTTCCCCGTCGCCATGCCACACCAGTCCCAAATCTTCAACTGGAAGCCTACAATTCGGTAAAATGTTTAATATCAAATATTCTTAAACTCTATAAGAAGCACAAAAAGTACATTATGTTTGACGATCTTGTAGTGCATTTACATATTAAAGTTTATTATTAAGAGTAAGGTTTGAGCAGTGCCACGCTGCGGTTGGCCATCCCTGTCTTTCGCATGAGACAGTAAAAATCGAGGTCCCGTGTCACAGTAGGTATTGGCATGTTAAAGGGACCCTCCCTGCTCTACGGCCATAAGTGCCGAGGATAGGCAAAATTTGTCGCCCTTCACCGACACACGTTGAAGTCTCCATATGAGTGAAATATTCTTGAGTGGACGTTAAACGACAATCCAACAACAACAACATATCAAAGTGTATTACTAAGAGTAATAGTTGATTGTTAGAATCCTATTTTCGATACTCCTCTTCATATTTCATTTACTCAAATAAACACTCTAATAGTACACGTAAACGTGTATTGATAGAATCATTTTGATAAATCTTTAAAGAGGGTCATGACACAATTTACCCTTTCTCTGCATTCATTTTTCAGCTTAAGTGTTATTTTATGTAGAAAAACGTGTCTTGCAGGAATTGTTTAGTTAAAAAATGCATTTGAAGGTGTATTCCATTTATGCAGCTTTCCAATTTATGTTTTCCTAGCAGTTGGCTCGGACTTTTTGTATTGAATTATGCAACTAATCAAATTATATCTTCAATCTTATTGTTCCCTTGGGTAATGCATCAGCAGACGTTTAAAACGCTTCTACGCTACAGACAAGGAGTAAGAGGCAGATTTTTAATGTCAAAGAGCACCAAAAAGTATTCTTTTGAAATATTGAGAAACTAAAAGTGCACTGCTACAAATTCAATACATTACCATAATTTGGCTCTTAAAGTACCTAAGTGCATACTACATCTGTAAGACCATTCTTTTCATTATATTTCTAATTTCGCACAATCTTATCAATATTTTGATACAAACGTAATTGATGCAAATTTGTATATACATTCAAAATTTGTATAAAATTATGTTTGCAAAACGGATGACAAATTAGACATTAACCGGATAATATATACAATAAAAACGCATTTCCACAATAACTGTATGCGATGTTTCCATTTTCACTATACAAAAGATGCAAATTGAAAGAGTTAGAATTTTCACATATACCGTAAATTATTCAGACAACTTTTCGGAATTGACCTAACATTTCAAAACAAGTGTCAGTTGACGACGATGGTAGTTTGGCATTGTAGGTAGATTCTACCTTTTTGCTTTATATATACATATCGATACTAAGCGTTTTGTCACGATATTATTAGAAGTCAATTATTTAGATAGTCAAATAGAATAGATATAATCAATTTAGATGTATTGCTATTCCTTATCAGAAAAAATTGCCGCAAATCATTATATCTCGAGACTCTATTTTTGAAGTTCCCCCTGCAAGGAAAACTTCATATATTTTGACGTGTTAGATAACATTCACTGGCTTTAACGGCCGTGAACTTCTAGAAGTGATCTCAATCGGTTATGTTACTATGTCGGGTATGTATAGTAGCAGGTACTTTGATTGATCGTTATGGTACATCGATGAAACAGATAACGATGAATATATTCCCCTTGTTGGACACCTAATCCCGTCCTTTTCTTGCTTACGATCATCACCAGTTGAGACTTAGCCTATTCCTGGATTTGAAGCATAAATGACATAACGGGTGCGGCGCGTGGAGCTGAAGTTGCTTACCCTTCCGGAGCACCTGAACTCACACACGATTTTGAAATCTCGCTAGATAAGCACATGGTTTAGACGACCATCTTGAGTGGAGAACCACTAGACTTTAGTTAAATTTCACATACACAATGTATGCCTTACAGAAAATACCGCCTTTCAGAAAAGACCGCCTTACAGATGCTGTGGTTTGTTAAAAGTCCATATAAAACTCATATGGAGATTTCACCTGAAGCCCATGAAGGACCTTATATTTTGACATTATGCTTACATTATGCTCTGTACTTCGGGCAATTTGACAGTGTGTGATTTACTGTGACACGTGGTCTTGATTTTTACTGTCTTTATGAAAACATTCATGTACCACGTGGTACTCGATCAAGTTTATGCGGGACTGTTAAACCTATTAGAAATGGAATGTCGCCAGTAGACATTATCCCGCGTTAACGTCATTTCAGCAGCAAGATTGCGTAAAGGTACGTTCAATCACTATTGGAGATACTAGTAAGGCACAATCGTTTTCGGTTATCACGTGAGGACGATACTGCGGGGTCACGTCGGTCAACTCCACTAATCAGTAACTAAGGTAGCCTTTAGGACGATGCTCAAATGTCATCATCCCCCTAGATCTCGTCTCTTACAGCAGCGTACATTTGACACACTGGTGAAATTCCTGTGCTTTATCATTCAGTGTACTATATGGTAATTGTATCATTGTAAATGTGCAAAGAGCAATTTGGTTAAGGAAAAATGCTATTGCAGTATGGATATTCATCTCAGTGTGGGATATTTCATTGCATCCCTTCTTTTTGCTCTTAACTCCCACCGGGGACTGTAACCGGAAAAGTTGTAAAACGTGTTGTCAAATGTCAAAATACATGTATGTACTAAACTTCAATATTTTCCCTGTAGTTTTCAGAAACTTACCAAGTGTACTATATGTACCAAACATCATTGGTATCCAATTCCTGGTAATAATTCCATGAATAGAATAATTAGAATGAAAGAAATGCATTGTTGCCATAACTACAGACAAAATTTCATTTTACTTTAATACATGACCACCACAAGTAGCCTATATCAGCAGAGATGGAGAAATGGTTTTACTACATCATTATTGACACAAGCATACCAAATTACACTATTTGCATATAGACAGTCATTCAAAAGAGATTAGACTGAAGAAATATGTTTGTAATGTTTAGACCAATTGTTTCTTCATGATTTTGACATTTGGTCATAAATGTATTCTTGAATACAATAACAAAATCGGATTCCTGAATGAGCAGCGGCACACAGTAAATAATCAGTAATGGAACTTACTCATGTTTCACGTAATGGAACTTATTCATGTTTCACGTCACGATAACGTTTGTGCGAGACTATTGTTTCTATTATTGATGAAATGACGGTAGACGAAAATTTCCTACGTTAACGTCTGTACAGCAGGAAGATACGTAGAGTTATGCTCTTTATCCATTGAAGACACTGGTCCCACGTAAACGTTACAAGGTATCACGTGGTACATGGATGAGGTCCATTGGGTTTGCTATAATTTGTCTTATAAGCTTTACCCAGTAATGACATTCAAACATTACGATCTTCATCACACAACGAAGAGCTAGCTGATTATTCATAGTTAACACAAAAATCATTTCGGTCCCAGTGTCAGTTTATTCAGAAAATAAAACAACAACAGTATTTAGTAATAGTACCAACAATAAAAATCATAATACATGTATGTGAGATACTCAAATAAAGAAACATTTAGTAATTAAACAGGACGTTCATTATGTACAAATACATATGTATTTCAAAATAAGTAATTATAGAAAACAAGTACTGGGGAGCCGAGTAAATACGGACGCAGGCTTGTCCGGATAAACGAGGAGTTTGTATCATTGAGGTGTACACTTTGTAGTGGTAAACATATTTTATTTGTTTCGCCCGAAAGTGAAGCACTCAGCGTCCGAATTATCGAGGCTCGATTGTATGATATGATAAGTGTTTTATTTGTTTATTTTCTTTATTTTCTTTGATTGATCGCTTTGTACCTATTAGACATATCGTCCATGTTGTTTTTTTTACTGATGAATATAAATGCGTGTCGGTGAGTTCAACACATTTGTTCACAGCTATAATGTCATGAGACAAAGTAAAGGAATCAGCTCTTCATTACAGCGAATTTACATCTTCTAATCACTCACGAATTTCGTTAATTAACTTTTGTAAATTGAAACAACGGAAGTGCGTGCTTAGAAAACACGATAAATCGAATGTAATGTGTTTCTATACAACTTTTTTTGTGGCATGCCATCAAGGATGACCCGAAACATATTTTTGTTCATTACCTAATGTATAAGAATGCCAATTATTTTGTTGTGTTATCCTAATCATTTATGGATATTTCACTTATATTTGACGGGCAACCATTAGTGAAAAATATCTCCTCTTATAAACATTGAAACAATTACGAATATTCTGGCGTATCCCACTTCAGACAAGATTGGCCAATGAAAACTATTGAAAGAGCCCACGTGCCGACTATGTTTTTTTCCGTACACGGCTCTTTCTTTTAATACAGTATGCAGTATGACGTATTCCTTTGTTGAATGACGTGAGTTATGGACATAGACTCAAAGCTGCTACAGGGTTGAACGTTATTATACGTCTATGCATCGGGCCACGGTGATCCTTGACACTTTCCACATCAGAAAAGTCTTCAGGGGGATAAAACCGTTACATGGTGTTGAGTGTAGGATACGGGAATATATGTGGCCAGTAAAAGTTACGTATCCGGCCCGGCTGCGCCTCGCCAGATATATAATATATAACTTTTACTGACCACATATATTCCCGTATGCTACCGTAAAAACCATGTAATTAATAATATATGGTACCAAATGTCCTTGATACATATGGTATCGTTAAAGCAAGAAACAATTACGCATTGGCTTTAGAAAACCTTACTTGAAATATCATCTTGCTTTGAAGGCCATAAATATATATATTTCAATTATTGCATTCTAGGGCATATATTGCCCTCAAACAAGGCATCGTATTATTACAGGCCATCGCGGGATAGTAATTGTTTTGCCCTCAGAAGGAAAGTTTTACTGTTCGAGTTATGTTTCTGATCAATAGTGCGAATGCCTTGAGAATTTCGCCACGACCTATTTTGAATAAGGTGAACTTTCCCACAAAAGTAGTTCAACGAGCCTAGGGCAAAGTTTAAATGAGATCGATATTTAGGGGTAAATGACAACAGAATCCGTTTCAACGAAGAGGAATGCATGGGGGAACAATTAAAATCGACTAATTGAATACGTAGCTAACGGGTCAAATTTCACACCAGTATCTGAAAGTAAAGTTGGAAGCTTCTGAGTCTCAATTTGAGATCTGACAACACAACTGAATTATCATTTCTACAAAATAAAATAGGAACCCAGACACTGGCTTACAATTTCAAATTGAACCGCTGTCATTCAAATAAATCGTAATTTTATATTTTCAAGAGAATAGTGAAATAAAAAGTTTCAGGCCCAGTTCAGTACACATCTCTCGTATTTGTATGGCAATTACAAACTAGAACTGTCCTAACGGGACTTATTACCATCGTGGCAGCATTTATGGTGCAGAAACCATTTTCAAGGAACAGAGTCTGAAGTATAAACATTGTAGACACACGGGTACTTGACTTATGGTGCGGTAACCATTTTCAAGAAATGGAGTCATGTGACCTTGACCTTACGAACCTAAAATCAATAGGGATCAAAATTAAGTATCAAAATTAGAGACCCATGGGTACTTGAGATATTGTGCGGAAATAGATTGACAGAGGAGGGAACAGACGGACGGACAGATAGACATGATAAATCCAGTAAACAACCCTTCAATTTTGTTGACCGGGGAGGGGGGGGGGGTATATTTACAGCATGGCGATCACAAAGCTGTCTTACTCCACACAAAAATAGATTTAATTATTATCTTGCCTTCATGAATACTGTATACATGGAATTTTTGTGTCCTTGTTTTATCTTTGCTTTTTTCTTTATGGAGCAGAAGTATGACGAGTATGGGTCCATTAAAAACGGAAACAAAAGTGCAGGTGCATTAGGGCAAAAATAAAACAGGGGAAAAATAACTCTGTGTACAGTATTTTATTTTAATTTTTTTTTTATCTTAATTTCGTATGGGGGGAATAGGCAGTACTTGTTGTTGTTGTTGCGTTGTTTAACGTCCCACTCAAGAATATTTCACTCATATGGAGACGTCACCGTGTGCCGGTGAAGGGCTACAAATTTTGCCTGTGCTCGGCAAGGCTGGCCGTAGAGCAGGGAGGGTTCTTTAACGTGCCGACACTTACTGTGACACGGAACCTCGGTTTTTAATGTCTCATCCGAAAGACAGGGACGGCCAACCGCGGAGTGGCGCTGGATCTTTCGATTCGAACCATGGATCTTTCGATTCGCAGTCGAACATGCTAACCACTCGGCCACGGAGGCCCCTGGGCAGTACAGAACAATTCAGATAATTGGTAGGAAATTTGTATTGGGGATTTTACGATTAAGTAAATTCATAAACTCATAATCATAACTCATGCATAGTTCAACCGATTAATATGTATGATTATTCAATTGCTTGTTTTGTGAACAAACGGACATGGACATAAATGTTTCAAAATTTAGGAATGGTAAAGGACACAATAGCTTTAATGTTTTCTTTATGCAAATTCTCGTGTTTTATTTGAGCAGTAACTGCATTTACTATGCAATTGAATCAATTAGTTGTGTAAAGTTTACGTGACAAACGAAGAAAAAAAAACCAATTGTCAAATGAACGATTTTCGCTAAATAATTTGTTGTTATGTCGTAAACAAGATTCCAACACTCGTTAATAAATGTTCTCTTGAAAAACGCATCACTTAGCAGGAATCCTAAAGCTATTTCATTGTACATACGCACGAAGAACATTGTACATGCACTCATTCGTTGGTAATGGACGCCGTAATGAACAACGGTATAATAGTCAGTCAATGACAATGATCTACCCAAGAATATCATATGTGCTGCTCCCATGCCGCGATTAATTCAGATTCCAAATCAAATTCGGAAAACTCAAAATGTCGTTAACAAGATTCAAATACACATAAAAATATCTTCATTTTGAAAAAAAACTAACAGGAACATAGATGCATTTCATTGTAAAAACGCACAAAGAATAGTGTTTACGGAGTTGCTAGGAAACCCATCCGTTGGCATTGACAACGGTATTATAGTCTGTTGACGACATTGACCTGCTGTTACGTACCGAGAGTCTAGTGTGTGTTGTACCTATACTTAATTTAGACTCCATTTCAAAGTCAGCAAATTGGAAATTTGTAGTTTTCACACAACAGGTAGTACATCTGCACAAAATTCCGTGTCGATGGCAAGTTGCCTTGATACTTCTTCGAAAATTCTGAGACATAAAACAGTATATGAATGGATTCAGGCAAGACTGAATATACGGCAAGCAATAAAGAACAACCTGAAAAAAATGTTTAAGGACATAATGAATATGATGTATGAGATATACAGTTAGAGTACTAGGGCAAATATAGAGTAAAATAGCATAATAGTTGAACAGGATAAGGTTTTTGAAGATATCGAAAGGAATAAATGCGTAGTGAATTTCGAAACTAGCTATTCCTTTGATATACAAGAAGGATAATACATTGATGCATTCTTTCTTTTATAAGTTGATTACTTTAAAACAGTCAAGTTATGTTTTTAATTTCGTTGATCTTTGCTATATGAGATCTCGCACTGTTCATTTGACGTTTCAGGGTACTAGAAGAGTCCTACCATTTTACTTCCGAAGCATGTCTTTCTAATTCGGAAGAAAATATATTCATATAGGTCTGTACAATATAAA
>JACSZP010033549.1:2660-16284 GCA_016161895.1 Pinna nobilis
TCTCTCTCTCTCTCTCTCTCTCTCTCTCTCTCTCTCTCTCCTTAAGTAAATTACGCACGTCTCCAAGCGTGGGTCTTAGAACAGAAATCATCATGCTTATAGTTGTCGACTTTCCGGCACCATTTGGACCAAGCAGTCCGAACACTTCCCCGGAATCTACGGCAAATGTTAAATTATCCACAGCAATTGTACAACGATCCTTGGATTTTCCTTTTCTGAAGCATGAGAAACAAGGTGACTTCCTTTGTTGTGGAAATTCCTTTCTCAGATTTTCTACAAGTGCAATTGGATACTGCAAGTAAAATGAATGATTATGAATGTGTGATATACTGAAGTTCTGATATAGATGTTTGCTTGTTTGTTTCATTGCTGTTTATCGTTATGCTTAAGAAATTTCCATTAATATGAAGACGTCGCCAAACGCCAATTGAATTTCCTTGGGGGCTATGACAGGCAATTAAAGCCAGTGAACAGTGAGGTGGTATTTATCATGTCAGCACTATGACAAAGGACCTCAGATTAGAAGGCGTCATGCGAACGACTCAAAACATGCAGATTTTTTGACGAAAGAAGCGTTCCTTGCCTATATTAACAACTTAGACTTGTCGCCATCCGGATGCTACCCCGAGACCTCGAGGCAAACGCTTGAACTATTAGCATAATCTCTTAAGTAGGCCCATTGAACCATATGGCACCAGCTCAGAGCAGATTCAAAGTTTTGCAGGAACCAAAGTCAATAATGTACGAAAGTTCGCCAGTTTACTTACAAAAGGCCGGTGGTCTATTCCCGAATTATCTACTCACCAAATGATGACGCAATGACACCATATGACCGAAAGGTTCGAATGTAGTGAGAAAATAACGAACAGCGACAGATTGTCGTATTTATAATTACCACCGGGAAAAAAGGAAGTTACATGTAACATTTCAATAGTCCTTGGTTTGAAAATAAAATTAAAACATACTTTTGACGATATCTCGTTTTTCAGAAGAGAAACCCTTTGTCGCTCTATCGAGACGTCGCTTTCTTCCTGTTCCTGGGTTTCGGCATCTACTAGTAAATCCGTTTTTTCACTTTTCTTGCTTTTCAAGCAAGATAGCAATGTCTTGTCGTTGTTGCCTGTTTGTCTTTTGTCTAAATATCTGAGTATGATGAAGTAGAAGAGAGTTTGGACTACGGGCTGTTAAGAAAAATAACACAAACGCTTGAATTATATGATATGAACGCAATGTATGCATGGCATACTGCTGGAATACATTTAGGTAATTCAGACACGTTGCAGATTGAGAAATATCTGTTTATGCTGAAGTTACGGTAAGATAGTTGACTGCCAATCAACTTCCCTGGTATTTTAGTCTGTCACGACTACTTGATGAGAATGTGTTGTCACATTTTTTACTCATAAGACTCCAATTCAAAACGGTTTGAAGTTTGGGTAATGTTTTGCCTGCGTAGTGTTATATTTTAGTTTATTTTCTGGAGTTTTGCTCATTCGTCTTAACCATCAATAAATCCTTTTTTTTACCAATAACTTACCATTACAAATGTCATTGTGATGTTACTCTCAAAATGGAAATAGTCTTCAACGGGCACATTAGCTCCTTTCATCCTGTAAACCTGCATCATAAAATAAGGTCATGTTAACTCATTTTTATTTGTAGCGTGTTCTTTTCGATAAGAAATATAACTATGTGTATATTACTGTGAGAAAAAAATAACGGCACGGATAAAATCAGTAACAAACGAACAAAACATTTTAGAGAGTATCTCAGCGCTACTTTTGAACAAACCTGTATAATGTAATTAGGTTATGGTAACTTATTTCTATGTGTAGCATACTCTCTTCAATATAAAATGCAAGTTTTTATTTCTGGCAGAAAAGAGAGAAGAAAAAACAGAACAAAACATTTGCTGTTGTTTAACGTGCGACTAAATAACCTTTCTCTTATATGAAGACGCAATAAATGCTGCCAAAAGGGCTACAATCTAGGCCTGTGACATTTATCACCACTGAGGGTTGTTAGACGTACCGATACTACTACACACAGGGCCACTGTTTTAACTGTCACATCCAAAGGACATGAAAAGCTAGTAGAATCCGCAACATGGATTAGAGACCCTTACCTCAAGAAGACACGCTTAATTCGGAGTCATGAAGATGGATGAGTATAATTGCAAATTATTATGCAACAGTTACTTCATGTCCTGTAATTCTGAACCTCAGTAAACATAAATATTAATTAAAGTCATTACATAACAGATTGTATTCTCCTTTTCTTTTTTCCTTCCAAGTAAAATTGGCATTTCCTTATGCCAAATTTAACGAAAGTGGTAGGAACGCAGAGAGAGAGAGAGACAGAGAGAGAGACAGAGAGAGAGACAGAGAGAGTGTGTGTGTTTGTGTGTGGGTGTGTGTGTAAGTGTGTGTAACATACCCGGTTGATATAGTATATACTTCCAAATATCGTGTACGGAGTGTCTATAATGCATATTATGCAATGTAGTACCGTTGCAATACTGGTACTGGTGAACATGTCTTGCAATGCAACAGCAAGAAACGGCAAAAGTCCCATCTGAAATATGAAGAAGTATAAGCTATAGGCAATTGTATATATAGTGGTTTCCGTGTTTAATAAAGTGAATCAAATAGTCTCAATAGCCGAAGAAGGTTTGAGATCAGGTGCACGGCATGAAGTATCAGAATCCCTCACTTTTATTACCACATAACAACGAAGTCATTTCCAATTTTTTGATTGGTTAATTTTCGTCTCATGCCGGAAAAAAATCCATCAGACTGGATAAACATATGTCAAATTGTATGATATACATGTATTTCTCGCAACGTCCAAAACAACTTCTCCTGTCAAGTCATAAATATGGGTTCTATTTCCATTTCCATTACGTCTATAGCTAAATATTAATCACATTAATCAAATGATCATGCACGTCGGGGTATCAGGAAAATCAACTTAAGTTACAAAGAAAGCACATAACCCCAAAAACACGTAAAATCCACTGACCGACAGGTATGAACTAGGTAAAACGGACTGACAGGACTCAAATGACGAGAAGGAAAAAGACAACACGTAAACAAATGCTGTACTGGCTGGAATATAAGTGATCAGTGTTAGGATCAGGCTCAGCAAAGCTCCGGTGTTTCTTAGGCTATCGACCTACAAAAAGACAAGGAAAAATCAAAATTAAAAATACAAGAGTACCAGAAAAGAGAAAATAAATCGTTTCTAGTACGTTGCAACATCTTTATGATAGAAATTTCCGCCAACATAAAAGCATTTGACTCATTTGGAGCTCTGGATTTGTAGCTTTACAATACATAAAAATCGTGTAATCATATTTTGTCTATGGATAGGGGAAAAATAACTTTCACAATCAAACACAAAAAAGGATCGTACAGACGTAAACAAATAGAAGAGATCATAAATTATGGCCTGGACGACTTAAAAAAATTCTTGAATAACCGAGACATTAATGAGAGTTATCTCCCTTTATATGTTAATCACTTTTTCACAAGTTGGAAGTGTTTCAGGCATTTTAAGATTGGATTTAAAAACAAATACGTATCAAAACTAGAAATTTTATCATAAAGTTAAAAATCTTCTTTCAATCACACCATTTTATCTATTATCACAAGAAATCCTTTTGAAGTTTTAACAATATTATTTCTATCCAAAATGGAGATAACAGGAGCCTAGTTTCGGCGGTTAGATATTTAATTATGTATTATGTCAAATAAAACGAAATTTAGCTATTCAAATGTGTAGCAATGTTCAAAATAAAAGTGATTTATATTAAGGTTATCAAATGAAAGATAATCTGACCTGTAGAGCTATGCTCATGACCACTGTGAGTACTGCGGGTATATACTGTTTGAGTACATCGATCACAAAGTTTGACGCCCAATAAACTTCAGACGGTACACCTGCTACTTTTAGCTGCGTTCTACATTTCCTCTGAAATACATACAATTCTATTTATATATCTATCAACTGTTTATTTATCTATCTTTCTATCTATCTATCTATCTATCTATCTATCTATATCAAGACATTCTGGCTGTGAATAAAACTTTAATGATCGTTTGAATGAAAGCAAATTTTAGCAATAATAGTCATTTTGGAAGGTAGTTGGAAATGTACAACAAAAGTTGGAGAACGGAAACCCCGAGGATCAGTCGGACCAAACTTGGTTCCAATGCTATTTTCAATATAAATGAGTTCCGTCTGAAATTTTACGACGGCAATGATGTCATACACCTTGCAACGTAGGACGTCCCGAAAGGACAGTTGAGTTAAAAATAGATAGATATTAGTTTTATTTTATTTTTTGGTAAGGCTGTTTGCCCTGTTTAATTTACGTAACCATGATGTCATGAACCTACAAGCACAAAGGATTGTAACTTATGGAAATTTTCAGAAAACAACGAAGGTCTATTTAGCGTGTTAATGACAATTGTGAAAAATTAACATCAGATAAAAAAAATTGATTGAAAAATATTCTGAATAGTCTTTTTTGTTATGTATCTAATGTAGGTTGAATCAGTATGTACGAATCAATTTTAAATGTTTTCTTTGTATACATATACAGATACAGTCAAACCTTCCTGAGCAACAGACTAATTTAAATGATTATCTGTCTTGCGTGAACTAAGTTCATAAAATGGCTTTATCCAATTTATATAAATCACCTGAACTAAGATACTATCTGTTATATGTGATCCTATTTCGATACTTCCCCTGGTCGATCTCTTAAAACACATTACACTCTTCACGTATCTATAAATGCCACTCAAAAGTAGGCATTCAAGACAAGTGTTTTACATATATAATAATGTACTGATTAAAGTTTTTAAAGCAAGCTTTATGGGGCATTACCCTCATAGACAAATGCCCTTTGTATTATGGTAGCTTTAGGGTGCGTTTTACTGTATATAAATTACGTATTATGTAAATTGAATTACTCCTCTCTAGATTACCTGTCTGTCCTTAACCAATTCCACGGCGAAGGCAGGGGCCATCATAAGAAAGGCTGATGCTAGAATAAGATTGGATCCCATATGCACATCGTGGAATTGCGGAATGTCCGTCGGCCATGGCAGATTAAACGCGTGAATGAAAGTTGAATTTGTATCATCAATGAGAGTCTCTGTCCGTAGAACGGAATTACTGAGGAAGTTGATCATGGCCGGCAACGCATGGACAGCCTCCGTGTTATACAAAATGGAGTAGTCAACTTCAGCATTCTACAAAAAATAACGATTTTGTTATATTGAGAACATATGTACATTTGTAAATACATGTGAAAATTGAAAACCGTGAAAAGTACCTATTAAATACTATATACCATGTCTTTGAGGATCTTGAAAGAACATGTAGAATCTATTCAGGTTTATTTCAATAAAAGTATAATAGTAAATGTACTTTCTTTGAGATAATTATCTAACCAGTTTAAAACGTAATCTATACAAATGACAGAAAATTGATATGTTTTCGAGAGAGCAAGAAAACCAATAAAGCCAATAAAGGCCAGTACTGTCTATCAGCATTAATGGCGAGTTTCAAAATAGATAAAGTTATAAATTGTAAAATAAATTTCAGGAATTCTGAATCGGGTATTTCAGTGCTTAACTTCTGTAAATCAAGAGCTCAAATACTCACAAATCCAGCCATTTCGAAAGCGTGTAGGTCGATTCCCACAAAGTGTGAATCATCTTTGATGAGGTCACTTGCGTTAGTGTACGTTTCTGTTACATAGTGGTTCTGTACTTCCTCCGTCCATATATTACTGAGAAATGAATCTGCAACAGAAAATATATTTTCTATTCTTTCTAGATTAAAACATACAAAAAAATTAACTCGGCAGGCCTTATAGCGCGGTGGTATCACCATGTTATTTCAATTAATCACATGATATCTGCATTACCGTCGCGTTATTTCTCTCTATCGCTCTAGTTTTCTCCCCCACCAATCGATCCTACGTACCTTTTTTTAGCAATTATTGAACAAGTTAAAAGTTTTTACAGGTCAATTTAAATATGAATATTACTTCAATTGTATCACCATGGACAACAATACTGTAAACAAATGTACGTTTAAACCCACACTTAATTACTCACGTGCTATCCCAAATCCCGGGGGGAGAAACCTGAGTTATGATAAAGTTCTGTTCAACAGTTTTTGTTTACTGTAGTTAATTATGAGGTTTAATTATCATTCGATGACAGCCAATGTGCCATCTATAAATATCGACTTTTCGCCACGACTAAATATGTATTCACCTACCTGCAGAATCCCGGACAAGTAAAGGCGGTATCCTATCCGAACTCGACGAACCATTTATCCTTGCGTAATATCCAATCATGTTTGTTAAATTCACAGCCAAGGGATCAGCCAAAAGAGGGTCGCTCATGTGTTTGCTTATCAATATACCAGCAATTACCAATAACACAGGTACGAACAAGTATACAAAGGTGAAAAACTTTTTGCTGCGAATCGTCCTAAGCATCCGAATTTTACACAAAGTTAAAAACTGTCTCATTTTCAAACTTTTTATGTCTACCCTCACTTGGTCCGGTAGGAAGGGGAGATAATCTTCGGATTCATGTGTGGAATTTTCATTATGTAGATTTACATTCACTTCTTCATTTTCCTGCGGATTCCCGTGCGGTTGTTTCTTTTGCAAAACATCAAAATCTGCCGAAGCTTCTTTTTCCTCTGAAATTGTAAGATTGTATTTTTATTATTTAGTTTTAGAAAAATATCATAAATGTATGTTGCATATATTCATCATCTATGTGAAGAAAAATGTCAACATTTTGCTGACTCATAGTAAGCACAACATCTTTTCGAAATTTTGTTCTCTAACGGTCTTCAGTAAAAGTTCAAAGCCCGATACCGGTCGACGGTACACAAAGTTTCTGTATTTCGATTATTTTAATCGATATCTCGTATTCATCATTATGTTTACATTTTGTTCTAATGTTTCTAGACTAAAATTTCTGCTGGTTTCATAATTCCCTCAGTTATTTTTTTGTATTACTGCACGTAAAATAAGTGTATAGATATCTGTATATATCTTTTTATTTGTTTTCATCGAGACTTACTTAGTTTTAAAAACACTTCCTCTAGAGTTGTCATGGAAACGCCATAGCTTATTATTCCTAGGACGTCTGATGCCTTCGCATTGTCATGCGTCTTCGCCTCCAGTGCCCCAAACAGAGCTACCAAAAGTTTCATTAAAAAAAGTAATATTTTGTTTCCTAGGCAACACATATAAGTTATTTTTATTTTTCTCTTTCAAATTAAAAAAAAACCAGCAACCATACCACAAGTAACCATCCCTCGATGAGGTCATTTTTGGCTTTGTTTAAAAATCATTTCATCTATGAGGTGTCTTGATCCAGGTATAAGACCTAAATTACAGTAAAAATTGATACATTTGCTCAAAAAGATAATTAAATTGCCCAGAAAAATGTCCGTACTTGCTTACCTGGAAATTGCTCTGTACCAGCAATAGGTAGTGTGTAGACAAGTTCCTTTGCATGAGATCTTTGAAATTGTACTCCAGGTACGTACTGTCTGATCAGTTTGGTTACATCCCCTACATTGCAGTCTGCTGCTATCAACATGCTTTAAAATGTAGAAATGATTAATATTTCCTTTTTTCAAGTAAAAATTATCTGATACGATTTTGATTTTCATTTTCAGCTTGTAAAATAATCGGAAGTAATTCCATTTATAATGCTTATTCATATATGACGTCTGTATTCCGTTATTCACCGAATTTGTATATTATCTGATGGATGTTTGTATTTGTCATTTTGTACATAGAACACTTTTCTAGACCTAAATCGACCATCTTCTTTTTATACAATAAATGCTACAAATTTCTATAAATTCTTTAAAATGCTGTTTTGAAATTAAAAATACAAGTGTTATACCCATTGATGATCGATATAAATATCTTAAAGTACTTGAATATAACACACACAATAAAAAAAAAAGCAAAGGTATTCAAGAAGCAAAATCAGTTTCTGTTTCTATTAATGAACATATTTATTTTGCAACCAGTGAGCTTTACCCATTTTTAGGTAAAAATTGAAAACTTACTTTAGATGATATCCAATCTCGAATTGATTTTTGAGGAACAAGGAAGAACCACAACATTTCAAAGATCCTTTACTGATAATGGCTTTTCTGTCTTTTGGAAAGAGAAAAGAAAAAAAAACCGTCACACAAAGGTACATAAGTGCATGCGTGCATACGTGCATGTATGTATGTATGTATATATGTATGTATGTATGTATGTATGTTGTTGTTGTTGTTGTGTTGTTTAACGTCCCACTCAAGAATATTTCACTCATATGGAGACGTCACCGTATGCCGGTGAAGGGCGACAAATTTTGCCTGTGCTCGGCATTTATGGCCGTATAGCAGGGAGGGTTCTTTAACGTATGTATGTATGTTTAGTAGTGGTATTTTTTAAACATAAATTTGAAGAGAACTCGGAGTTTTGGGTTTCCCCCAGTTTTTATTACACTCCAATGACTTAACCTTATGTACCTGCAAGTATGTCAGCTTCATCCATGAAATGAGTTGACAAGATGATGGTCCTTTCTTGTTTTTTGGCCTTTAGAAGTTTCCAAATATGACGCCTTGAACATGGATCCATTCCGGCAGTAGGCTCGTCCATGATAAGTATCTACGAATATTGTGTGACACTGAATTTTGATGTTACAAGTAGTAATGAAAAACAATGCGGGAACAAATCAATTCAAGTAAAAATAATCAAAATCATAGAGTAAGCATTCAGTTCCAAGCAATCCTCGAATGATATAAAACGGTTAAATAGTTCACTTAATCTCGAAAGATGGGACATGTGTTGCATCCGAAAATACATTCCATCTCTTTACATACAAATGCATCACCGGCACACGGTGACGTCTCCATATGAGTGAAATATTCTTGAGTGGGACGTTAAACAACAATACCATACCATACATACAAATGCAACATGTTGGCAATTTTGGTCATAATAGTAATATTAATTAAGAAATAAAACTAATGCCAACGCCAACGCGGATGCGGTCGCGGTTGGTGATATGGACACTGTCGAGGGGTGATAACATAAGCTCGATCTTACTTTCTCACTTCATGCGGTAAGCTGAACAACTAGAATACTTACCGTAGGATCTCCAATAAGAGCAATAGCAACGGACAGTTTTCTTCTTTGTCCACCACTTAGACTCTTTGCACGCTGATGTTGTTGACGCTCCAACCCAACTTCTTTTAATGACTGAAGAATCTATGGAATGTTATAGGATCTATGAATAAATATGTGATCTTTTCTTAAAACCCATCACAATTATTACTAAAGTTCTCCTACTGTTATTCTATTTTAGCGTTGATATTGAATAAAAATAATAGTAAGAAATTCAGGAGCTACTAAAAAATCTAAAATAAGTCAAATTGAATATTTTCTATTAATTATTACTTCAAATGCACATTAGAAAATTTGCTATATGGGCCAAAGTTTATGTTGAAATTTTAAATTTACCGTTTCATTTTCAAAGCAATCAATTTTAAAGAAGCCGCTCGTATGGTCTAACCTTTATCCCGGCTTAAATGAATATGGTACGTGGGGCCGTACACGAAAAATCTTATAACAGTGATTTGTTTTGTGTAGGTAATATTTCTTAAGATATTCCTGTACCTTTTCCGGTACTGTCTCCTCTCTGACACCTTTTAACCCTGCATATAGTTTTATATGCTCAGCACAAGTCAGGTCATCAAACAGAATATCATGTTGAGGACACATACCTATCATCGGCCGGACTTTTTTTCGATTCGCGCTATTGGAAATGTCCTATTAAAGAAAAATATATTTAAAATAAAAGTAGAACGATTTGTAAATGAAGACTAGCAGACCTTTATGTAGTTGTATGTTTTGGACAAAGAGAACCTGAAAATCACAAGGAAAGAGTATTAATATCAAGAATGAAATTGTCGCGTTATTTCCCCCCATATCTAATTTTACTATATCTCGAACTGGAAATGTTTAAGTTTTCTACACATCACGAAAAAAAGTACAATTTTACATACTTTTAGCATACGAATAAATTCTAAAGCTACTATACCTAAAAGTCATGGATTTGACTAACTTGTTTTAATAGACTATAAGTTGTTACTTATCATATTTGAGTCGTTGCACTTACGTATCCAAAAACAGCAATCTTCCCGGAAGTTGGTTCTTCCATCCCGCTTATCATTTTAATCAATGTCGTTTTGCCAGCGCTATTATGACCCAGTAAGCATGTGATTTGGTCCTCATAAATGGATAGTGAAAAATCTGTGAAATAAATAATGAATGCCCTTGTCGGCTGTCACAAGGTCAAACTATCACTTCCTTTGCGGAAAACAATGTTTAACTTACTTAACTGTTGAAATCAATTCATTTTATTTCCTTACAATTTACAAATAGCATAACCAAGAGTCTTTACTGCGGTTTTGATGGCTGTTCCGTTTTACATTATCTTTTTAAGACAAAAGAAAGCATAACCATCGCAATTTCTCTATCAAAAATTATCATAAACCTAAGTTAAAAAATCATATCAATTAGGTTTTATCTTAAAATAAATTGAATGTAATTTCTAATTCTAGACAGATAAAAAAGTATCCCCCCCCCAAAAAAATATGATTAAACAGTTTACTTCATTGTAATACCTGTTCACCGATATTACAACATGCTGCAACATGGAATTTGTAACGTTGTCGGAATTTTCTTACGTCTGATGAATTTAAGGTTTTGCATAATGGATATTGGTAGGTTTTGCAGTGTTGGCACGAATATTTTAGGCAAGTTCTTCCTGGAAATTTGCTATCTCGTCTCGTTGACCAGGTTTATTTGCAAATAATTGAAAACTCTCCAAAATGAAGAGTTCATGCCTTCATGAAACATTTCTGTATATTCATCAATTTTCATTCTTAAAGGACCAAATTACTTACGATCTAAGTATTTATCTTGAACTAAATAAAAGAGCTAGCAACTCCTTAACGTTTTAGTTCAAGATACTATGATTTTTTTCACGTTTACATTGTTAATTTCTTAGTTCTTACTTGAGATAATATTTACCATTCAAAGCTTTCACTTCTTCTCCATTGGAGTCATACATTTTTGTGATGTTTGAAAACCTGAAAGGGCGACAAAATTACTCAAACTTAAGAATCATTTAGAGGAAATGCTTCAAAATAACAAAACAAAATATAAAAAAAGAACACATACATACAAAGGAAAACAATGTACTAAAATGACAGATATCACAAGGCCTTTCCTTTTTATATGCCAGAAATTCAAATTTAATTGAAATATTTCTCCATTCTTGCATTTTAAATAGTATACACCTAGTAAGTAGAGATCACAAATATAAATAGATATGTTTTGTCAGCGAAGTAAGGGGACATTTTTTAAATCGCGTAAATATTGGACAGGTGCGGACCTATAGAAATGAGGAGCTGTGATAATGTGTCGTCCATGAATAAGTCTCCCTAGTCGGACGGTAATATCCACCTCGATTCCACGGTAAAATTTAAATGAAATAAATGTTGCGACTCTTCATAAGAGGCTAAATGTTTTAATGCATAATGCCCAAGAGGCCGCACTATCGACACGTAACTTTGCTTTCATTCATCAAAAACCTATAATTACTAACATGGAACCGATAAATCAGTCTTGCATTTTGGTTGGACAAGTCAACAAACAAACAGTTTTAACCTTAATAACTAACTGTGCATCAACTTGATGCTGTAAATATTAATAAACCCACAAAGTAAACATAAACAAGTTCCTTTTCTTACACAAGTAAAGGTACTACCTAATAACTGTTTTCAGTGAATCATCCGACTTGATTTCTTCTACTGCACTGCATACCAAAGGTTCGTCTTCTATGGACTTTGAATTTGCATTATTACCGCTGTTGCTTCTACCTCGGAGAATGTTGCCAAGACGGGAGATCGGAGGGAACGACTGACAGGTCTTCACTAAACCTTTATAAATATACATGTATATGGTTATTTTCCTTAATTTATATACATGTAATTCATTAACCCGTCTACAATCAATTTGAATATTGCAGATATCAAGTTTTAATTACATTTGTATTTGGAATTACATGTATTATCTAAATCGGCAGAATATTGAACAAGTACAGGTACATGTGTATATGAAAAAGCCGAAGTGAGTTTAGGTGCCACGGAGGTCTGAGCATTCCATATTGACATGCGACTTTCGTCTCGAATCCACAATTAAGTCTAAATGAAATATGAAATGATTAGGGCAACGAACAATGGTCGATCTCACAATTCATATAAGAAATTCAAAATAGAGGGTAGGGTAAACATGGCCCCTGGGCACACCAGAGGTTTGAGTCCTATACCTCAGGGAAACGGAGTAATATTTCGTCAAATTAATTTTGATCTAATAATTGGTATGAAACACGTCAGACAGCATTTTGACCACTACAGGGCGTATCAGCAGAGCAGACCATTATACTGACTGTAGAATTTACGAAATGCTGACTTTAACCGGGACCGTTGGAGCCCCCAAGTCAGAAAAGAACCCACATCACAATTGGCAAAGAATGACATGTAAAGACCACATTCATGAACGAAATTTGCGGAAGCACTGATTTATCTGTTTCCTTGAATAGTCCAGCCCGTATTGTTCTATATGTATTTCGATTGTAAATCATTGCAAAAGGGATCAACCTACCTTTGAAATATTTCTTCAGACATATGGTGACAATAATATAGAGGGCGCTGTCTAAAATCATCATCAACATTAGTGCATATAATGGTAAGTCGCCTTTCGTCATGGTGTCAAAGGTCATACCTCCTGTTATTTCCAAGAATATCGCCTGTGTGGTACACATTATAAGTGTCAACATTTTTACATGAGGCTTCATGTATAAATCTTATTTATGCCCTTATAACCATTTTAACATCCTTGCTTTAATTGTGACATAAATGCACCGTTAAGCATATAGGGAATATTTTCTAACGCTACTGTGGTCTGCATTAAACTATTGAGCATTATATTTTTTGAACGAAAATTACTTTCTGTACTAAAAAGCATTTATTTTAGTCTGCATTGTAACGATCCTTCGAAAAGTCCCTAATCTCTCTCAAATTGTATCAGCAATACCGAAAACCTACAGGTAGTGTGTCGACATGTTTTAATAAAGAAGTTCTCTTTCCTGTATTTTTTTCTTCTTCTAAATATGTCTCCGGTGATTGCATAGATATAGTGGCTTTATGTAAAACACTTGGTGGCGGTTTGTAATGAAAATAAAATCTACATCGATCCATTATATTTCTACACGAAATGCATACTAAAGCTTACTATAACACTGACCTACAACAAGTCCAATAACTGGTTCAAACACTGTAATAAGAAGTCAATATATGAAATCTGCATTAGTCAAATAACAAGAACCAATCTATAAATTTTTATTAATATTTATCACTACGTGCAATTCCAACCCGCAAATTTCAAGTTTGATATTTCAAAGATAATTTGGGGTCGTGGTGGCCGAGTGGTTAGCGTGTTCGA
>JACSZP010033550.1:2370-15906 GCA_016161895.1 Pinna nobilis
AAATCATCTACTTTATGAATACCTATGTAGAATTATTAAGAGTTAAATAACTTTTTTTGAGGCAAGACTTTCATGGCACTGGGAGCAATTGTCAAAGCAGGCTAAGATGTGTCCAAATCCTGTACCCGGACTAAATACATGTAATATTGATCAACAAAAGATTTATTCAGATTAAATATGAGCCAATTTTGTAACAAGACTAAATGAAATCAAATGGAAACATGAAAAATATGAGGACACTTCAGACTTTTGAAAATTTCATTTTAGCATCTGCAGGTATACAAGATGAAGGGCAAGAGGCAAGTGGACAAAGGATTACAAGAAGAAAGTTTAAAATGCTGGCAACCAATGCAGACCTACACTGTATACCTTTTGTACCAAGTGCAATTATATATTACTTAGTGTCAGCTAGCTATTACAATTATTTCCTGTAATAAGGAATTCATTAACAAAAGTCCATGATAAATTTTTGACATCCTAAATAATTCTTTGTTGCACAGACATCTAGACAAACAGTTAAAGCTTTGACCATAGCGTAACCTTACAAGTACCAGCATCTAATAGTAAGAGGAATATCATGATGGGCAAGTATATAACCTAACAAAAATCTCTGGTTTTATAGGATGTCTCCNNAAAGATCAGAGTACAGATCTATACTATTCAGGTTAGGATCCCGTTTATATAATAAATGTACCTTACAATGCCTTACATTATCAATCAAGACAAATTATCATCAAATTTAAGTTACCTATATTACATGGGTCACATTCCTTAACAAAAGAGCAATATCCAAGATACAACACTTTTAAAAAGCACCAAGTCAAGAGCATATGCACTGAATATTTAATTTATCTTTCAGTGTCACTTGGCAAATGATCTGTTTTCAAAGTCAATGCATGTGAAAAAGCCAAAACACCTTTGATATGCACAAAATCTGCTTACTGGTGGTCCACCATACAAGTCATTACGAAGGGGTTACATCATGTGAAGGAAAGAGGGACATCTGACTATAGATATTAATACTGCTCCCTGCTGACTCAGCAAATAATAAGTACACAAAGGTCATAAACAATATAAATGACAATGCCCCTATCAGTTTACTGCACCATTCCTTCTCTCTCCTGCAGTGTGCTATGCTTTTATCTTGTTTTTGTTCTTTGCCATATGCACTGCAGAACAGTGGGCTATAAGTGTTTCTCATGTGTTTTCTATGCACTATAAGCACGCATTTGCAGGTGCATCACCTATTTTTATATTACAGTAATTTATTTCACAGTAAAAGAAACTGATAGAAAGCTGGATGTAATCATGATAATGGATTATCATTAACACTTGTTAGACATATTTTTAGACATAGGTTATTTCAGGTCAGCGCACAAGACAGAATGGCAAGGAGGTAAGAATCTGAGAACAAAGGCTGTATAGATATCACAAGATGTCAACAAGGCTCAGAAATATGTGGAAAATGAAACCATGTGTCAATATAGTCGAACCTAGGTATATTAAAACCAAAGAGGAATGTGTTATTCTTTCAAATAAATAGGGTTTTCAAAATTAAACTAATAATAATGTAATTTGGCCCGGAATGAAAATCATCTCAAATTAAGGGGAATTTCAATATGTTAGGGTTTAATATAGACGGGTTCCTCTGTATATCTATTTAAAGATTTGTTAGATAAATTGTTAAATAATGATACATAAAAATGTACATGTCATGGGAATAGGGGGGCCTCCGTGGCTGAGTGGTTAGCTTGTTTGACTTCGAATTGGAGGGTCCGGGTTCGAATCCATGCAGCGCCACTCCGCAGTTGGCCATCCCTGTCTTTTGGATGAGTCAGTGAAAACCAAGGTCCCGTGTCACAGTAGGTGTTGGCACGTTAAAGAACCCTTCCTGCTCAACGGCCATAAGTGCTGAGTATAGGTAAAATTTGTTGCCCTACACCGGCACATGGTGGCGTCTCCATTTGAGTGAAATATTCTTGAGTGGGACGTTAAACAACAATACAACAACAACAATGGGAATAGGTTTCTACATATATCTATGATGAAGAACCTTTGGGTCACCTGAATTAAGAGACCACCTCTCATATGTGGTCTATCAAATGTTGTCCCTTTGACAGTCTCTTAAATCTGGTTTGACTAATTACATTTAGTATCCTTGAAATAATCAAATAATAGACTGAGCTGCATTAAATGGCAAAAGATATTATTTTCTCCATTGAAAAATGAAAACTATTGCTGAAACTAAGTTCAGTGATACATGTATGACTGCTGTCTAAACTATACAGAGCCATATGCAATGATAAACAGTGTGCTTGAGGATGTTTTCTAAATTAATAAAATGTCTATAAAATTTGGAATTCAACTTCGCACTACACTGCCAAAAGGAATCATCAACTGGTATTGTGTACATGTAACTCATGATCAGTCCATGACATTTCCTTGACCTCAAATTTATGACACAAAAAATCAAGAGAAAACCTATCAAATAGAATAAGAAGAAGCAAGCTGAACTCTACAGGACAGTCCATTACTGCCAAGCATAATATGATCCAGAAAGGAAAGTCTGATCAAGATTAAGACTTCCTGTAAGTCCAAAAAGAGATAAACATTGTTGGATTGTTGTATTGCTATTTAATGTCCCACTCAAGAATCTTTCACTTATATGAAGACGTCACTGTGTGCCGATGAAGGGCTACAAATTTTTTCCTATGCTCGACACTTATGGGCATAGCTAGAGCAGAGAGGGTTCTTTAACATGACAACACCTACTGTGTCACGGACCTGGGTTGATAAACATTATAAAAATAGCTTACTCCTTTTTCACATTTCTCATAATTATGGGATCTCAGCAGTATCAAATAACTTGTAGCAGTGACATGTGCCTTGTTGCACACTGCCTGAGTTCAATAAAGGGAATATTGATCAATTGCTTGATATCAAGGGTTTACAGAATACCGATGCCCCTGCAGAGCATAAGAATAGAAACAATATCAAATTGAAACAACAAATGAGTTCCAGCTTTTGATATAAAACGAAAAGTCTTGATGTTCGTAAGAAATGCAGATATGAAAGATGAAAGCCATATCACTTAAAATTCAACAGATATGGGTAAGGTGTAAGTTTCATAAATACATTTAAATACATCTAGGTGAAAACCAGTCAAGGGCAAAATGCAAAAACTGAAGAACATCTACCAAATGAAATACCTTATTGGAAAGAATTACACATTTGTATATTATGAAAGCCTATATGCTTACTGTTTAACAATTATAGCCATGTTAAAGTTTTGTGGACAGACAAGCAAACCAAAACTCTCTACATACCCTTCAATGTTTAAATCCAAAGAAACGGACCTATAGGACAGACAATTCAGCAACTTGATACAATTGATGTTTTTTCCTTAATTTTAGAAATGTAAAAAAAGTCAAACGGTATACAATTGATAACTAATTTCACCTACATACATGTATGTTAGTTGGTTGTATTGCTGCATGTATAACATCCAACTCGAGAATCCTCCCCTTAGATGGAGACATCAGTCACCATGTGCTGGTGAAGGGCTGTAAGTTTTGCCTATGCTTGGCATTTATGGCTATAGAGTAGGGAGGGTTCTTTAACATGCCAACATCTACTGTGACATGGGACCTCAGTTTTGAATCTCTGACACAAAGGAAAAGAACCTATATGAGTATCAAGAATCACTCTTAAAGGATCAAAGACTCAAAATCACACATGCAATACTGGGTAACTAAATTTATACAGTTAAAATCAGGTTACAATTGATTGTAGGGAATCACACAAAGAAATGACTCCTTTTAAATAAGGACTCCAACCTACAGCAAATACCTTCATGGATCCACCATCCTTTACTTTGACATCCTTGGTACATTTGTACTACACAAATTTATAAAAGTGTCAGCAGTTTTCCCACTGGGTAATTATGGCTAGAAGTCTATATAACAAACAGCTTGTTGTTTAATATGGGTTAAAATAAAGTAACACTGCCATGGGTATATAAATGGGTGTGTGTGCTCTACATGCCAAAGCTTTATTTAACTACTGTGGATTTTCAAAACAACTATTGACAGAATATCTAGGGTTGTATTTAAAGTCGAGGCTATAAATAAGAGTCCTCACAAATCTGTGCAAATGACCTTTTGTGCATTTCTATGTAGATGTTCTTCTTTGCTAATGACTCTACAAATACATTGAAACAGGACAAATAGAGAGACATGATAAAGTTCCTTACCCCATTCACAGTACTAAGATCCTTCAGTTTAAACTTGCTCAGGTAATGGTCAAATGTTATCACAGCATGCCGCTTGTCCACTGACTGAGACTGTAAAAAAAGAATCAAAAAGCAAGGTCAAATTAGGAGCCAAATCACACCAGGGTACTCAAGGGGTATTGTAGATGATAATATGTGTTTACAATTTATTTAAAATGGGAGGAAAAACCGTAAAACTGGGTAAATTGTCAGTGTATAAAATTCAACATCGATTCTCAATTTTCCATCAGTTCTCAATTCCAGTCTTGTCTTCTTAACTCTGCCCAGCACTGACCATATCCTGATAATCATATTACAATCAATAGGGCCATCATGACTAAGTGATTAGTGAGTTTGCCCTCTGATTGTGAGGTCATGGGATCGAATGACATGCCGTGGTTTGCTGTCCCTGTATGCTTCCCAAAATGGGATTGTTCCTATGTTAATCACCTAGCTGAATTAAAAGATCGACTGTGATATGGGATGATATTTGCAATTTTTCCTACTAAGAAGGCTATCTTGTTACAGCTGTTCGAATGTCTTATTATGTAATAAAACAAATATTTGATGGCTTTCTGTGCGTAGTCCAGTATATCCCCCCTCCCCCGGTGCTGGTAATCAACAGACTTCATATTGCATGAGGCCATTATTCTGGACTAGAGCACAAAAAGCCATTAAATATTTGTATAATATACCATTCCCTAATGGCAGGAGGAAAATCAACACTATTATTCACAGTCTAACCTGCCTTAGTGACCCACTAAACTTAAGGACTACAATGGAACCTATCTTGAGAGACCACCCCTCCTGCCATACAAATGTGGTCTTTCAAGAAAGGTGGTCTCTCAAGATAGGTTTTATTTACTGTCTAACCTGCTCTAAGAGACTGTCCAAGGGAAGGAGCAAAAAGGGTCACATATGACAGGTGGTCTCTTAATTCAGGTAATTTATATAGGAAAAAGCTATTTTGGGAACCACTCATTTAGGTCACATAAGACAGGTTTTCCTTTAATTCAGTGAGTCGCTTAGGCAGGTTGTACTGTATATGATTTCTTGAAAAGAAATTTTCTTATATGTGGTCTCTCAAGACAGGTGGTCTCTCTCGACAGTGGTCTCTCAAGACAGGTTCTATAAGAATCTCAAACATCCCAATCAAATCTAATAGCACTCTTACACATGTATGTCGATTTGTTTGAAGTCGTCTAATCGAACACCAACAGTTACTACCGGAAATTTATACGTCTTGATGGAACAACTTTGTACCTGTCTTATGTTACCTAAATGTATGGTTTCCAAAATAGCTTTTTCCTGTATACATCACCTGAATAAAGAGACCACTTGTCATATGTGACCCCTTTTTTGTCTTCTCTTAGACAGTCTCTTTAAATAGATTAGACAGTATGATACGCAGGTAAAAACTGTCAACTGTCTGAAAGTGATCTGGTAAACAACTCGGCAATAAAAACAATCTTATCATTCTTATTTCAGTGTCTGTTACCACCGGAGCTATAGGTGTTTATTTCATTCAGAAACTACACAAAAGCAAAATAAATGAGCACGTTCCCAAACATTTGTGAGGGGAAGTTTCCCCCAAATCAGATAACGAGCAAATTTCGACAAAAGATAGAAAAACATTGATGTGACCAGTGAGTTTTCCACACAAAAACCTTTATTTGAACTTGAGATCTATTCCCACAGCAAACACAGTGACACAAAACCATACGGAATCTAAAGTAAATGGAGTAATGACTAGACTCAATGATTCCTAAAGGCCAGTACACAAATACACAAAGCATGATAAAATCTGAACAGTAGTTTGTTGTGGCAGGGTACAGATTAACATCTCTTTTGTGTGGTCATTCCAAAACAAATCCATTTTGACCTCCCACCCGTTCTGACAACTGACTGTAGCTGCCATTAGTACGATTTGTATCACAACATACAATAACCTTTAAACTGGCACGAAGTCTCCACAAAAATGGGCTGTAATGTATCATTGATACACTTACCAGATAATCTATATAATGACATAATAAATCATTATTATCATGTGTACTTGTGCCTGAATGCCAATTCAAATCTAATATTGTATTTATATGGACATACTGCTATATGAACATCTGAACTCGATAGCTCAAGGTCAAGGTCTTTATTGATTTGTGTTATTGATTCATTGGCTTTGTATATCTGTAGGCCAAATTTGATGAATTTCATAACATTATGATGCATATTTGATGATTGTTTGAGGTATGACTGAGGTAATTGTTCATTGTATTGTTGTTAGTATCCAATTTAAGAATCTTTCACTCTCAAGATGTTGATGAAACTTGACATTTTGGCCTTTATGCCTGACACATAGGATCCTTGAGCTGTAAGAAATAAGGATAGGAAAAAACAATCCTACTATGTGGCCAGGGTATTCAGTATCATGTTATTTACTGATTATCTGCAGTTGGCCGTCCGTCTTTCAGATGAGACAGTCCCGTGTCACAGTAGGCACGTTAAAGAACCCTCCCTGCTCTACGGCCAGCAGTGCCGAACATAGGCAAAATTTGTAGCCCTTCACCGGCACACGGTGACATCTCCATATGAGTGAAATATTCTTGAGTGGGACTTTAAACAACAATACTATATACCATACTGATTACCCATTACTAAAGAGACAGGGCCTCCGTGGCTGAGTGGTTAGCGTGTTGGACTGCGAATCGGAAGACTCGGGTTCGAGCCGCGTAAGCGCCACTCATATGGAGATGTCACCGTATGCCGGTGAAGAGCTACAAATTTTGCCTATGCTCGGCACTACTGGCTGTAGAGCCGGGAAGGTTCTTTAACGTGCCAACACCTACTGTGACACGGGGCCTTGCTTTTTACTGTCTCATCCGAAGGACAGGGACGGCCAACTGTGGAGTGGAGTGGAGCTGACGCGGCTCGAACCCGGATCTTCCGATTTGCAGACGATCACGCTCACCACTTGGCCACGGAGGCCCCAATACCCAGGTAGATCCAAAGATTGAACCCAGGTCATATTTGTGAGAAACAAGCGTGATAACCACTAGACTACTCGGACCATAGACAGGTGACCCATGCACTGTAAATGACAACCCATCTCAACACATAATTGTTTGTATACATACAAAATGTATATTCGTACATGTGTACATTTATAATTGATGATTTAAGCAACACTAACTAGCACTCTTTCAGTCACATGAAGGCTTTCAGAGTTTACTAGTGAAGGAAAAATCCATTTACAATGTACCTAGAGAAAGATCAACAGCCTTCCTTGGGAAAACTGGAAGATCATGCATAAACTCTGTCTCATGTTTTTATAATAGTAAAATAACATATGACATACATGCATTACCTTGTGTGTTAATTTTCTCCTTTTCCAAGTAAGATTATGAAATCTTTACAATATCACTGAAAACTTCATTTATAGTAGCTCAGTTCATTCACATAAACTTCTTCAGTCCACCTCAGAGACATAGGTATGTATCACTCCACATACAGGTACACATATATAGAATCTCGTTTTACCTGACCAGGTGTCAATAGCCTGATTGTTTGATTTTGTGTACTCGCAGTTCTTTACCTTATTCCGAGGCCAATTTGTGTAAAATTTCTCTCTGTTATAGATAAGCAATAAGTTCTTCAATAGGCAACTGATGACTCCCTCTACCTTCAGAATGAATAACCCAATATAAATAAATCCATATACCTGAACATTGCGAATAAACCGAGCATTTTTATCAGCCTTGATAAAGACTTTAATGGCTCTACCTACCTTTGTTGCTCATGTGGCAAACCAGCATTACAACATTTTTTTATTCAATCTCTCTCAATGTTTAAACACCATCAAATGAAATTTAAATGCTCTTTATCATAAGTTAATATATTCTCGTCACTGAGGCTTGAGCAGTGGCTCATAGTCAAAACAGGTATCACATACATAATCATGGTGTTAAGTAAGCCATACAAGATGATGTGGAGAAGTAATACAGGAGTATAGCTAGACACTGATGTACACTAGTACATATAACTAGCCAAAAATAGATGTGATGAATATATGTAACCAGATGGAATGGCAATTGTAATTATTTTTGGTGCCAAATGCTGGTCAGTTGGGAAATCACATAAGTAGTTGTGACTAACTGAGTGCTGGGAAAACTGTTACTATATCATATGTCCACAGATAAAAAGCCTGAGACCTTAACACGCGGTATTACTAGGGGCAACTGTAACCATGGCATTGACCTAAAGCAAAAGATGGATAGCAACATACACAAAATTGCTTAGGCTCAATGAAACTATGGCAATGATTTGTTACATAAGATCAGTAACAAGATGTGGAAACATCAAAATTGCTAAGACAAACTGTAGCCATGACAATGACCTGTTGCCTAGGATCAATAACAAAATGTGGAAACACAATATTGCTATGACAGACTGTAACCATGAAAATGACTTGTTTCTCTTCAAGAACCTTTCACCTATATAAGAGACTGTATCATGATAAAGGGCTTGTCCTCTGCTTGGCACTTACGGCCATTGAGCAGTAAAATGGTTCTTAGGTATGGCGAGACGTACTGTGACAAAGAACTTAGGTTATAAAACTATGGTATGCCAACAGAAAATCCAAATCATCCTTGTGTACATGTAAATTTTGTTTTGTTACATATTCTGACAACTTTTGATGTGATATACATATATATTCATAATAAGCTGTATGACTCATGTTTATATCATTTAAGGATATACTATTAAAAATGAATACATCTTTATCAATTATAAAATTTAAAAAAAAAAAAAATTCTCCAATTGTTAATTTTTTTTTCAACAAGGCAGTAAAAGTAGAAAGTGTTATTTTGATACACAGGTACATGAAATATCAGATATGAATTATGATTGGTTATGATCCCAATCTAAATCAACAGGGCTTATGATATGAGGCAGTAGACATATGATATAAAAGTCACTATCGGTGTTTTCAAACTGTGCACGCATCATCAACAGTCAGTGCTATCTCTTTTGACATATAAAAAATAAATCTTTCACCAAGGGACATAACACTGTCTTAAAACAAAACCATGCATCAAGTTTGAGAAGTGACCGTTCCTGCCACCACTAGCAGTATATCATGCATAAACACAGCTGATTGATCTACTGGTCAAGTCGGTCAGTTCAACAGGACGTGTACATATTACTACCCATAAATTAGTATCCCTACACATTTATTGGAATTTTATGAGAATTACTACTTGCAGATGTCACCAGAGTTAAATGTTTACTATGGCACAAGTTTATTGTCGTTAGCCTTTTCATAGGTAAAGAGTGTTTAAATATACATGTAAGATGCAAAAGTTCCTATCCTATAATATCAGCCTTTGTTGTTTCATATGATTAACTTTCACTGTTTTCTTTCAAATATTTTACTTTTAACGTCAATGTTGAACACAACATCCAGCATGATTTATGTGATTCAGAATGAAAAGTAAAAGTGAAATACCAAATGGTATGGAATTGTATGGTATTGTTGTTTAACGTCCCACTCAAGAATATTTCACTCATATGGAGACGTCACTGTGTGCCGATGAAGGGCTACAAATTTTGCCTATGCTTGGCACTGCTGGCCATAGAGCAGGGAGGGTTCTTAACGTGCCAACACCTACTGTGACAAGGGGTCTCAGTTGAAATACCAAATAGATAAACATTGAAAGTGAGTGATATTATATGACTACAAAAGTTCCAACTCTTAATTATAGTAACACAGACCTGATCAGACACAGGGCTTGATCAACACTTGGACCTGTGACCAAAGGCCAGTAAAGAAATCTTTTGGGCTTATATTATCCAATCCACAATTGTCCATGCAGGGAAACCTGTAAATCATCATGATTATCATAGGAACAAGTAACATTGGCTAGCTAGTAAACTTTGATTAAGGTAGAAAAGAAAGTTTGATGACCATGGCACCTGTCTGGTTTTACAAGTGCATCACAAAAGAAAAAGGTTGAGAGTTCTTAATTTAGCAATGGCCAATGCCATATATGTTTCAGTTTTGTGAATGGGTCACAGTAGTTTCCAAAATGATACATGAATGTACCTGTATTTTCAAGTGTAACTTGAGATACAAAAGAAAATGTAATAAGATTAATAGAATCTTCCCCTAGCTTGAGGGTAATGATAGAGAAATCTCTGTCCGAGGGGTAAGATTCTTGAATATCAAATCCGAGGCTTCCGGGGTAAGATTCTTGAATATCAAACCCAAGGCTTCCGGGGTAAGATTCTTGAATAACAAACCCCAGGCTTCCGGGGTAAGATTCTTGAATATCAAACCCGAGGCTTCCGGGGTAAGATTCTTAAATATCAAACCTGAGGCTTGCCGACTTACTTACTTCTTCTAATGTCAATTTGTATGTCAAGACTTGTGACCTACAGTAATTTTCACACAAAATTGCTTTATTTTGTGTTAATTTATGTATGAGATGCACAACTTGTGTCCCTATTCCAGAACAGGTTCCTTTGTTCCTGTAGTTAAACACTCTGTGAAGATGGAATAATAACCTGTTCCCATAACACAGTAAGTATGTTCCCATATTTCATTGTCTTATGTAAATATTCAACAACTACCTAGTCCATCATCAGCTGTTCACTGTCCATCATCTGCTACTAACAGGAGAACCTATCGCTGCTCCAGATTAGTGTACATCTCAAGCCCAGATGGTAAAGGGTTTGAGTTCCAAATGTGACTCGATTGATCCCCTATCTCATGAGTGAGACAGTAAAACCCAAGTCCAGTGTGAAGCATTGGCTTGATTGGTTTACGTCCCATTCAAGAATATTTCACTTATATGGAGATGTCATCCATGGCAGTGAAGTGCAACAATTCTTTAAATTCTCGGCACTTATGGCCATGGAGCAGTGAGGGATCTTGTATGTACTAACACCTACTGTGAAACAGGACTTCTGTTTTTTTACTATCTCATCTGAAAGGACATGGACAGCCAACCACAGTGTGACATGGACTTGAACTTACAACATCAGGATCAGGAGGGGAACACACTACATGTACCTACTGATCTATGGCAGCCCCAAATTGGCTTGACACATTAAAGCACCTGCATTGCAGAGAATTTTAAAGTTCTTTGCATGGGTTAAAAAAAAGCACCTGCATTTTAAAGTACTTTGTAAGGGTAATGGGTAAAAAATTTGAGGCCTGCATCGACTAGCTACCACAAGGATGCAAATTAGACCAGACTGACAGTAGTGTAAAACATCAGAAAATAAGCATACAAAAAGACATTTAGACATGTGCCCATAGTATTGATTCCATATACAAATTTAGGTGAAGACACACAGTAACACAAGCAATAAAACTATTTCAAGAAGTAAATCCAGGCTAGGGTCATGCATTTGTTTACTCATAAAGCTGATGTTGATGTTTATTTAGGATTTCCACTATAATTACCTTACATATACAAAATGTACATTGTTGGTAAATGTATTTGGAGGACTAACAATCCAACCCTTTCAACACCAGAGACCAAAATAGATTGGTCCAGACAATAGAAAAGAGCATACCATTCTGATACTTGGGGTTGAAAGGGTTAAAATATCATCTTGGGATTTTGTTCTGTGACTTGGGAAACACAAAACTATTCACCTATCATGTGGCCTTGATTGTTTGTTAAACTATTATCCAACATTCCACTTAAGATTTCTTTGTTTATATGGAGACATCAATGGATGCCAGTAAAAGACTTCAAATATTGGCCTTTGCTTGGCATTCACGGCAATGACTAGTCAGGGATCTTTTAATGTGACAACATTTGATGTGGCATGAAGCATCCTGATTGGTCGGTTACATTGCTGTTTGACATCGAACTCAAGAATCTTTCACTTGCATGTAAGCATTACCAAATGAAGTGCAATGAATTTTGAACTGTGCTAAGCATGCAATCTGACAGTGAACATGCTACAATGCAATCATAAAAGCTCTCATCTGAAGCCTCTCTACTCTAAGGTCCCAACCAAAAGTCTTACTTTTAACTTTTAATTTCAAATTCTATGAAGGGAGTGAATTAACAATTGTGATCTCCAATACGTGTGGTAAATGTTTTAACTGTTAGGTCACTGATGCAGTCTAGCCATGACAATTTGGCCATAAACCTTTTTGAACAAAAAGGTAAAGGGTCACAATTAGCTTCAACATTTCTTTGCACTCAATCCATTATAACTGACAAATTACTGTGAACTTATTACCGTAGCAACATATCCACGTTGGTTACAATTTGTCTACACACATTAAATGATTTATGATGAATTCTTGATCCACACAGCTGTACATACAGGTCAACTATTTTGGGGAAAATCCATAGATAAAACATTATGTAACAGTTTTCTTATTTTCAGTAATCTTTGAAGATTATTATTTTGAAGAAAAGAGGATTTTATGATTGAGGGTTTCCACTAAATAATTTCTTTTCCATGAAATTTAGTAACACATCACTGCATTTAATTCTGATTGATGAGATTGATTGAGAATTTAAGCAGACAGAAGGGGCTCATCTGAAGGCCAGTAGGTCAGGGTTTGAGTCCAAGTTGTAGTAAGATTTGTCTCCTGTCCTTTTAATAACAAAGAAATGAACAATTTTTTAACAACAAGATAATATCACTTGTGAAATCACGAGTATCCTTTTATGATAGCAAAATAATAAATGTTAAGGCCAATGGGAAGATGTTACAAAGCAGCACAAGCATCAAGGTGTAAAAGTCACAAGATCAAATGATTCTGTAAGGAAAAGATGGGCTTGCTACACAAAATACACATGAGACATATGAAAGCACTACTCTTTACCATATAAAAGTAATGGCCAAGGTTAAATTTTTGTTTGCCAAAGACAGACCAAAAACTATGGCATCATCTTTAATTTCAAATGCATAATGAGTCATACTTTCTTGTTGCTTTGATTTACATGTATGCCATTTTTTTCCCCATCATTTGATGACATAAAACATTTAATAGCACAGGAGATAGCCTGGTCACGTTAATTCATCTTAAATTTATGTGAATACAGTGGAACCTGTCTTGACAGACCATTATTGTGAAAGATTGCTCTCCAGAATATTTTAAAGATAATCAACGATAAAAGTGTCACCCGAGAATGATTTTCTTGAAGTATGGTCAATTGGTAAAGCCAGTTTGTTGTTGTTACATTGTTGTTTAACGTCCCACACAAGAATATTTCACTCATGTGGAGACGTCA
>JACSZP010033561.1:680-19518 GCA_016161895.1 Pinna nobilis
GTGTGTGTAAAGAGGTGCCATAGTATGCAGTGTTTTCCCTTTGTTTTATTTGAACAGGCTTGAAAATGAATCAAACAGGCCAAGATGGTGGTTTGGGGGCAACTTGAGCAGGCCATAAAGGGGGTTCTGGAAGTTTCTCCTTTAGAAAATTGTTGAATCTTAGAATTGAACCGGTCAGAAAATCATTTGAAGCGGTCAATTTGGCCGCCAGCCGGTTCTTGGGGAAAACACTACATGTACATAGTATGACACCGAGAAAACATAATTATAGAATCAAAAGACTCAACACATTTATGAGTGGAAGTCCCTATGACTCAAACTTTTTCAAATGGTCCCTTGAACTTCGACTTATCAAAGTTTTACTGTACATACACAATGTATTTGAATGACTCAGGTCAGGTTGAACATTGTTCACCTGTTTACAAAGTCAAGCAGTAGATCTGGCTCAAAATAGTATATGTATGTTAATAGCATTAGTGCTTTTAATATGAAAACAATAATAGAAATGAATTAGTACAGTAATAGTCTTACTCTAATGCTCAAAACTAAAGAAATCTTCAGATCTAGATCTTTATCTTGAGTAAAGTGGGATTAGATTCAATACTACATTGTACATGTAATAAGTAGATCACTGGACTTTCCACTTGGGATCTAGCTGGATCGACCTCTAACCGGACCAGTGTCCACTACAGCTGATTCACTCTACCTATACATGCATGTAACTGGATATCAATAAAGCTTGAATATGTATGAACATTAGCTCAAGTACATGTGCACTAGAAGAATACATTACAGCAGTTGGAAAACCTTGGTCACTGAACCAGAGAAACACTTGTCTTCCTCTTAGTTGGTTAGCACATGTAAATTACACATTCATACACTGATAGCACACATAGATCAAACACACAGGGTAGACGACTGTTACAATAACTTATGATCAAGTTCAATCGTTTAAACTATATATTTGAAGTATAAAGGGTTTATTTATTACAATGGTAAAGAAAAGAACTCGTTGGAGTGTGTGAGGGCATTTATTTTCAACTTGGTGAACATAAAAGTCACTCCAAATATCTGCTGCGGAATGACAAGTCCCATACGCCTTGCTGAAATTAGCCATTTTTTTTCACATATTTTCAATGTCGGGTAGTTGGAAAATTTGATAATTTTGTCCTTCATACTATTACAGCTAAATTTACATTTAATTACAAAACATTGTCTACCTAACATGTTTAGTCTCATTAAACGTTGTCGATTCATACATGCATAGCCGTTTAGTTTACATCATGGTTTATTGACACATCACAGTGAATGCCCCGAAAGTAACACCTTGTCTCGCGAGACTTGTTCCTTTTCTAACGTTATGTATACAAGAGTTCCCAAAGAGCGGTAACTCTGTCATGGTGGTAATAAGGTTTAGTGAACTTAAATCTTCTCCAAAACATACATGTACATGTATGTAGTACATCCGATTATACATAACTCAAGTGGACAATACCATACAACAATAGAACAAAAAAGTGATGGAATGTACCATTACTTGTCTCTAGATCTGTTTGGGTAAAAAGATGGTGGGTAGGGGGAGACTACAGATTGGTTGTTTGGTTGTATTATTTAACGTCCTACTTAAGAATCTTTCACTTAGCCTATATGGAGGCACCACTGTGCGCTGATGGGCAACAAATTTTACCTATGCTGACAATCATGGTCGTAGAGAAAGGAAGAGAAGGTTCTTTAACATGCCAACACCTACTCTGGCATGGACCATGAACATGATAGTCACACTAATAACAGAAGCCCCAGAAAGACCCCAGAAGGGCCAAATGAGAGTAGATAGATATACAAATTAAGAGGAGAGTGATATGCACACTCCTACATTCTCTGAGCCCCTATGGTATTTGCAAATGTGGCAGATTGTATTGCGTTACATTGCTACTCAACAGAATTCTGGGTATGTAATTTCAAGGTACTGTGATTGGCTCCATTGCAAACATTACGTCCAATCAGATTATTCTTAACAAAGATGCTCAACAAAAATAAGATGCTTTGTTATTATGCTATATATTATTAAGGTTGTTGATATTTGTTCTTTCATTCCTTCACTATGAAGTTTGTTTTCATCTGAGATGGATTAACTTGACTTTAAATGTAGCTTCATTGGCCCCCTTTTGGAGCTTTGCACCTCTGTCAAAGCCTTTGGCTTCAAAGCATGAATATAAAACTATAGGCTGGCTACAAGTCTGCAGGTATCAGGGTCATACCTTGGCTGACTACCTTTACTCTGTGTGTGATGCAGTAAATGGCTATCATCCTAATGATGAATCTTAAGATATATCAATAATATACACCACATGTTACATGCATGTCTACATTGCACAAAGCCCTCTGAGACCCCTATATGTATAAAGAGGTTACGTTTAATTAACTCTGAATCAGCAATATGTACATCTTGTGACTTGCTACAGTACACGTACCTACAAATGTACCTGTACATGTAAGTTAGTGACAAGAAAAACTATCTTAAACTTATTTTACGTAGCTGCTAGCTCTGCACACCGAGATACAACACAAATTTATACAAAATCAACTTGCATTTTAAGTTTCTTTTCCTTCCTGGTATAGTTATACATTTGTACAATGCACATTTGTACATGTAATATAATGTACATGTACATTGTACAATTGTGCTGACAAGTCTTCGTTATTGAACAATATACATGTACAATGCATTAATGCATACAGGGGATACGTATATGCAATCACACAATGAAAATTATAAATACCACAAATGATAAAATACAATTACAAATGTATATCACACAAGCAGAACAAGACAAGACATAAATCTGACCTTGACCTTGCAAATATTGTCCTGAATCAGTAACGTGATGGTAGGTGGTTGGCAACATGGTTGAACACCAGTGTAAATTATAAACAATACATGTACCGTATCTAGTTTTCATTACACAGTCAAAGCTAAGGCAAGAGTAAATTACGACAAGATTTTTTTGTAAATTACGACAAGATTTTTTTTCCAAGTTAAGCAGTACAACCTTGATCTTGTGGGTATGACCTTGGGTCAAGTGTGTGTGAAGATACATGTATAACCTTAGACCATCAAAACTTAATTTTGGTTAGAATGAAGTTTCTGATGGGCAATCATAAATTTATTGGGTAAACTGTTGGACAGGTCATTCCTATATGTATGTAACCAACCACCCCCCCCCCCCCCCCCCCCCCCCCCCCCCCCCCCAATTTCCTCATTCCTCTCAGACGATATACAAATGTAGGTCTACATGTATATTATAAAGTTGAAAGTACATGAAGGTCACCAAACAACAATCAAAACAATATGGAGGCAATAACATGTAGCCTATATATATACATTCTGGATGCAGCAAATTTGGCGTACATCTACATGTAAATTTGAAAAATTGATGGATACAATGTACATATGGCAATTGTGTATTTTGAAAGACAATCAGTGTTCCTTTGGAGAATTAGCTTTGAAATTAAACATTTCTGTACATTATCTATAATTTGGAATAAAAAATTCTTGATTGACATTGATTTCTATATTTAGCTGTGTGGTGCCTAAAATACCTTACACGCAAAAAAATGGAGACATATCAATTCATATGCTACAATATGGTGATACATTGTGCATGTATCTTACAATATGAGAAAAACATACGGATTTCTAGCATCATACATGAATGTTATTTTGTCTGGATAAACACAGGCACTGGACAGACTACAAAAGGATATTTATATGTACATTGTACATGTATATATATACAATGTCACAGAGGTATATTTATCTCCATCCATCAAGCTGTCAAATCAGCAGTCTATGTAAATGACAGACAATAAATCCGATCTCAGAACTTACATAACACAGGTAACATTGTACATACATGTACACACTAGTGGTCAGGTTTTTGTAATATGTACAAAAACTGTACATACATGTATTATGCATACATTGGAAAACTGCTCACTAATACCAGCTACTTATCATCTGTGAGTGATTTCAATTGTAATTTTTTTTTTTTGTGAGAAGGGGCCCTGATTTTTGTGTATTTATACTAATAAGATACTCTTTTATCCACAGTACTTGCATACCTGGTACATGTATATAGAAACTGTACTTGGTTTGTTGAAAACTTATATATTCTGCAACTGATCTGCAGATGTAGGCCTACAATTGTTTTCCAATGTGTGACCTGAATGTTTCTGGAGGAGTCAAGATAAAATCTACCAACAGAATCTAATAGGATGTTTTCATGTTTTGTTAAAACCAGGTCTATGTTTGTGTACAAACGCTTGTATTTGTATAGATGCATTTATATCTAGGCATTCGCTACAAAAATCTTCCAGCATTTATTGCCACACTGACACATCTTTGTAAAACAGACTTGTTCTTTCATTACCATTAATTGCAATAGTACACACTGTTCTTTCTACAGGACGCTCTGACATCTGTAGACAAGAAGATCAGACAGGACGGAGCTCTGACATCTGTAGACAAGAAGATCAGACAGGACGGAGCTCTGACATCTGTAGACAAGAAGATCAGACAGGACGGAGCTCTAACATCTGTAGACAAGAAGATCAGACAGGACGGAGCTCTGACATCTGTAGACAAGAAGATCAGACAGGACGGAGCTCTGACATCTGTAGACAAGAAGATCAGACAGGATGGAGCTCTGACATCTGTAGACAAGAAGATCAGACAGGATGGAGCTCTGACATCTGTAGACAAGAACATCAGACAGGACAGAACTCTGACATCTGTAGACAAGAACATCAGACAGGATGGAGCTCTGACATTTGTAGACAAGAAGATCAGGAGCTAAAGTCTCCGTCAGATTACCAGTACCATATTGTGGCCTAGTCACTTCTGATCATAAGATCCTAGGGTCGAGTCCTAGCACATGCCGTGGTTGACTACCCCCATCTTTTGGATAAGACACTAAAACCGTAGTCCCAATGTCTTAGTACAAAACGCAGGTGTCGGCACATTAAAGAGCCTGCTCTGCAGCCAAAAGTGCCAAGCTTAAGTAAAATTTGTCGCCCTTCACCGGCACAGAAAAAAGTCGATCAACAAGACATGAAAGGGGAGGTGACCATATTTTCCAGTCCCTTAGACAAGACAGAAAAACCCAACATTCCACTTCATGGTGCGGCGTTGTAATGTTACAGAACCACAATGATGTGTACTGCTTAATGCTCATACTGGTATACAAGTATAATAACAAATTAAAAGTAATCAGGCAAAATTTGTTGTCCTTCATCGACATTTGATGACATCTCCATGTAAGTGACAGATTCCTTAGTGAGACGTTAAATAATTAAAAACACATCAACAAATTAACACACTGACATTGTCTTACTTGTTCTCAACAGTATTAACCCCTTCAACCCCAAGTATCAGAATGGTATGCTCTTTCTATTGTCTTAGACCAGTCTATTCCGGTCTGTGGTGTTGAAAGGGTTAAACAGTAGTGGTACTATCCACATGCAAATCATCACTACTTTACATACATGTATGCAGTACATGTTAATGCTAGTCATGCACTCTTGTGTGTTACATGTATATGTAGTTGTACATGAAACTCTGACGTCAGAATAATTAAGTACTTTTCCACTGGCTTGAAATGTCAAGTGCATTTCACTTCAAAAACCTGAGGAGTGTATCAACCTGACGCACACATACATTTACAACCTTGTTAGACACATAATATTTGAAGTGCACACATCCATGTGCATACATACAATGTACAATTGTAAGTGAAATATATCGTAATATATGCAAGTGTAGTGAATACATGTACATATGTATATCATACATGTAACAGTATATAATTTACTACATGTACCAGTACATATTTACTTTTCAACCGCCTCCCCCTGACAGTGTGTGTTATAATTAGTTTCAATACACACAACAATTTTAAAAAGCTAGGCCTACCAGTGCATGTAGTATTACACTAATACAACTTGCATGATGTTACATGTACATAAATAGAACTGGAATACTTGAATTTGTGTACATATATTACTGGTACAAATGTATATATACATTTGCACATACAGGTATAGATGTAGCAGTACATGTAAATGCATACATGTTGATCAGATGTTAATATCAATTAAACATGAGATGCCAAGTGGAACATTATTACAATGTACAAGTAATTTTTATATACGTGTATACCAATGCATACAATGTACAATGTATGTACACAATTGATCAACCACAATAATTTATCCAGACTGAAACTGATATAGAAGATTTTTTTAAAGATCTTTTTTTCATCATTAAATTAAATTCAAAAAGTCAACAATTTCAGGGTAATTTTCAAGCAAAAATTTAGAAAAAAGTTGTTTTGTATAAATGTAGGCCTATTTCAGCCAGACTTGTTAAGCTGTGTCATAACTCTGATCTACTGGAAGTACATGTACCTGGAGTCCGCGGTTGGCCATCCCTGTCCTTCAGATGAGACAGTAAAAACTGAGGTCCCATGTCACAGTAGGTGTTGGCACGTTAAAGAACCCTCCCTGCTCTATGCCAGCAGTGCCAAGCACAGGCAAAATTTGTAGCTCTTCACCGGCACATGGTGACGTCTCCATATGAGTGAAATATTCTTGAGTGAGACGTTAAACAACAATAACAATACATGTACCTGTTATGTAGTGTAAAATGAACCTAAATGTCATGAAGATGACAGATCAGCTGATAAGATACAATATACCCTACATGCATGTACTAAAGAACAAAGTTCACAGTAGTGGTCAATCATAATTCATACTGTACCACAAATGTACATTAGCAATTATAAATAATAGCATCATGCTGAATAAAATGTACTAATTCAGTAATTGCTTCAAATGTTTGTGGAGCAAGATGACCTGTGCACTAATTTCATTCACGACATAGGCATAAATCAATATTAACCGTTCAACCCCAAGTATCAGTGGGTCTGATGATAAGTGGTGATCTTAAAGTGCTCTTTTAAGTTTTATATTGTCTCTAAACCAGTCTATTTCGGTCTGTGGTGTTGAAAGGATTAATTAATGACGGGAGTGACCTGGCTGAAGATGCAGCATTGAGATTTATAAACAACACTGAATAATGCCTCAACTCAAGTGAGATACAATCTGTACTACATGTACATGTGCTGGAATGAGATGCAAAATTGAGCAATGCATGCTGAGTACTGCCTCCAGATGCAACATACAGATCAATAGAGTACCGCCAAGAGATACAACATTAAATACTGTGTATACATGTAGATGCAACATTTAGCACCGGTACCGCCTACATGTACATATTATGCAAAATTTAGCTGTACTGCATTGTACATAAAGATGCAGGACTGATTACATGTACTTCCTCGAGATGCAACTTTGAAGACTACTTTGGGAAGCAACACTGTGTGCTGCCTAAAGGTGCAGTACTTCAAAACTAGAGATGCAGCATTGAGTACTACATACCTATGGTGCAGCATTGAGTATTACATGTCTAGAGATGCAGCAATGAGTACTGCATGCCTACGGTACAGATGCAGCATTAAGTACTGCATGCCTAGCGATGTAGCATTATTTGAGTACTGCCTAGAGATACTAAAGTAAGTACTACCTATACAGATGCAGCACTAAGAAACTACAGATTTATTATTGAGTACGCCTACTTACTTTCTACAGATGCAACACCAAGTACTGCCTAGAGATGCATCATTCAGTACTGCCTAGAGATGCATCATTCACTACTCACTACTGCCTACAGATGTAGCATTCAGTACTCACTACTGCCTAGAGATGCATCATTCAGTATTCACTACTGCCTAGAGATGCATCATTCAGTACTCACTAATGCCTAGAGATGCATCATTCAGTTCTACCTAGAGATGCATCATTCACTACTCACTACTGCCTAGAGATGCATCATTCAGTTCTGCCTAGAGATGCATCATTCAGTTCTGCCTAGAGATGCATCATTCAGTACTCACTACTGCCTAGAGATGCAGCACTGAGTGTTATTTTGTGATGTAGCATTTAAAAACTAGAGATGCAGCACTATAAGCACTGGGATGTCGGTGAAAATCAATGCTCAGTATTTAAGCATTGCATGGTTAGACTACATGTAATTCAATTGACCAGACTCATGTAGTGATTACTGTCTTTCTCAAAATTGGCATCAGTAATTCTGTTAGATTTAGCACCAGCCCTTTTTCTGTCAATTTTGGGAAAATGCCATTGGCAACAGAATTGGGAATTTTAATGCAAATTGTTAAATTTCAGGATAAAAGCTGATTTACATGTACCGGGGGTAATATGTAGGCCTACTTACTCTACAATGCTGTATGGAAGCCCTTTTTAAATGCATTCATACTCTGTATCACTCTAAAACATTAGTAAATATGATAAAATATCAATTTAAGTCATTGGGAATTTTTCAGGTTAAATGGTAAAAAATATTTTTGCAATTTCAGAATTTGCATAGGAATAAGGCCGAACATCTGCCATGTGGAAAACTAAGGAAAAAAACTTGGGCATACATTTAGGCCTACACTGTACATGTACCCGGTACATCATCTAGAATTATTTGTGTTCAATACTGGCAAGTGACCTCCAGTTTTTACTAGTCTCAACCACATGACAGATAAATCCGGTCACCTTGGTTAAGACTCAAACCCTTAACCTCTAAGTTTTGAGGTAAGAATTTAACAGCAGAACCACGATGAGCTTCATTTAGACATCATGCAGCATTGAGTACTAGCACCAGATACAACATTGAGTACAATAAGTCTCCTCTGCTGCCTGTGGTTCAAACCCTCAACCTCCTAGATTAGAGTTGAGTATTTAATCATTTCAACCCACAGTATCAAAATGGTATGCTTTTTTCTATTGTCTCAGACTACTCCATTACAGTCTGATGTATTGAAAGATTTAACCATAGACTGATAGAGCCAAAACACATGTACAAATGTAGCTCTTGACTATTAAATGTACATGTGCATATGTATGGTATGGTATTGTTGTATAACGTTCCACTCAAGAATATTTCACTCATATGGAGACATCACTGTGTGCCGGTGAAGGGCTACAAATTTTGCCTATGCTTGGCACTGCTGGCCAGAGAGCAGGGAGGGTTCTTTAACATGCTAACACCTACTATAATATGGGACCTCGGTTTATACTGTCTCATTACTCTCATCCGAAAGACAGGGACGACCAGCCGCAGAGTGGCTTGAACCCAGACCTTTCGATTCGCAGTCGAAACACACTAACCACTCGGCCACAGAGGCCCTATATGTACATAGAATCTACACATATGAATATCTAGTTTCTTTATAGATAGGTTGCATTAGCATCAATTTAAGTGTTATTTCCCTTTGTCAGCCATGTTTTGGGTCAGTTTGGAGTTTTTAGTTCATTGTCATGCCAAGTTTGAAGGATTTGTATGACAAAGTAGTCCTTACTTTCCGCCCAATGCAAGTACACCCCAAACCCGGTGGCCAAATTATTAAACCATGATCTAATCAGCTTGGGTTTGAGCCTCACCAGAAATTAAGTTGATCATGTGAGACAGTCTGCCAGTTTACTTGCGGAAGGCAGGCGGTCTTTTCCCTGATGTATGTATGTAAGGGAGGGGGGGGTTAATGAATTGTGTCAACACAGTAAACATTCAAGGAATAACCCCAGTAAGCAGAAATAGGATCGGTAATTTGGTAGGTTTATGCATAAAATATTCTTCATGGACCCCAAAGATGGCTGACAAAGGGAAATATAACTCCAATAAGATTGATGCTAATGAAACCCATCTATTGTCCTACAGATAGCATTGTAATTATGTAGTGCACAACATTTAAATTTCCATACATTCCTAAATGTATGGACTGACACTGACAACTAAACATGGAATATGCCACCTGATGTCAGATATTGATTTAGAATGTTGAATATTCTTTATTTTATTTCATAGCATAAGTTCTGCAGGTCAATGTACTGGTATGGTACATGTATGCAAGACAATTTCTTATCAGTAGTCAAATGTGTGTGGTCTTCATCAGCTAACTGCAGTCCTTAGGAAAAATAATATTCCATGAACAGAAGCACTGTTGGTACTGGCATTTGACTAAAATTGATAAGCAATGTACAGGTAACTGTACCAAAAGTTTTCAGTCTTTAACCTGTATACATTTTGTACATATGAAACCATTTCCAACAGTACAGTCAGAAATGATAGAATTTGCCCTAGTAAGTAATAATTAAAGTATACATTTACATGTTACAATGTTTACATTGTAAATTTATGTACATTTGCACATATTGTACATTGTATAAAACTCCATCATGTTTTTCAAAAGTAGATATACTGACGTTTCTCCATCACAGCTGTAGCATCTAAGTTACATGTATATACATTTATAAACACTGGTTATTGTGTCCATGTTATAGAAAATCTACAAAATTGATAAAATGTAATAAAAACGCTCATTGACAGATTGAGTGAGGTGAGCACATCATGATGCATATAGAGGTATATAAACAATCATAATTCAGAAATATAATCGGTAAAAATCCTGATACACAGTGGTAACATGTGCACACAGCCAGCTTACGTTTATATTTGTAGTGCTCAACCTGCACTGGAAAACTGTTGAGCAACAATGATTAACATTATAGCTATCCAAGAAATCAAAAGGGCAAAGGAGCTAGGTTGCTGTTTTTATTGCTCTTGTATTTAGTCAATTTTAAAAGCTGAGAGAACATTTGCTGAAAATTTATTAAAAATTGACATATTGTATCTGAAACAAGTTCAATAATTTTACATAATATCCACCCCCCNNCCCCCCCCCCCCCCCCCCCCCCCCCCATTACTGTGGACGTTGCCCCCTGTACACTTTGAATTATCACACTTTTCAACCCTGATAACAGAGGGAAAAAAATTGTCTGTGTTAAATATGCCAACAAAAGTGTATTTATTTAATACACATTCCAAAATCCAAATAAAATTTTGTGAGCTATCTAGAGTATCATTGAAATTAATGAAAGATATGCCATCCATCATTTTTGTTACTGAATTTGTAACAGAAACAAAATTTGAGATGCAGACTTTCCCCCTTGTTATGGTAGAATCTCGGTTATTTGTCTGCATACATGTAGAATTAGATAAACTTGCAACAATATATTGAAAAAATATATAGGCTATATATTGTTTGTTTGTTTGTTTTGTTGTTGTTTAACATCCCACTCAAGAGTCACCGTGTGCCGGTGAAGGTCTACAAATTTTGCCTATGCTCGGCACTGCTGGCCGTAGAGCAGGGAGGGTTCTTTAACGTGCCAACACCTACTGTGACATGGGACCTCGGTTTTTACTGTCTCATCCGAAGGACAGGGACGACCATCCGCGGAGTGGCGCTTACGCGGCTCGAACCCGAGTCTTCCGATTCACAGTCGAACACGCTAACCACTAGGCCACGGAGGCCCCCTATAGGCTATATATAAAAATAATAAAACACAATTTGGAAGTCTTGACAGTTGTCTCAATGTGATATAAAATTTTCCAGGTTTACTTGAATAAAAAGCCTATTGTATGAACAGTATTAATCTAGATGTATACACGTATTATTATACGTGCACATAAATTGATCAATATGAATGTAACATTATGATCATCTACAGTGTATTTAATTTCCATTTTCAGAACAGACAAAGATTTTTCATCATATTGGCCAAGTCTCCCCGATAAAAAGAGCAACTCCCGATTTTAAAAGTAAAATTTTGATTGTTTATTATGAAAAATATGATGTCGGACAGTCTCCGACCCCCCATGATAAACGTCCATTTTCGTATTAATTCTTGGTAAAATTTGAAGTCTCCCATAAGAGTGAAATTAAATTTCCCTCATAGAAATTTCTCATGGTTGGCAAATCTGTTTCATGTTCACTTGTCTTTGTATACTCTGTTTCGCCAAAACTGTACAAGGTTGAGAACATAATGGTGCAAATCTCCTAAAAAAAAATGTCATATACCCCAAACAGCTTAAAAATTAAATAGCTTTGTCGTTAGGCTCCGCTGACTGTCTAGTGCAGTTGATGTAATAATATTCCCAGAAATGTGAAATACAACGACTTTAATAATTGTCGTTAAAAAAAAACAGAGTATAAACACTTCCACATGGCCTGCACTTTTTTTCACATGTACTTTGTAAAAACTACAGGATCATTGATCAAACTAAGACCCCAAATTTGTAACAAACAAAAAAATTGCAATAATCCAACATTTTCTTTCTATGTACGATAATGTAATACATGAAGCAGTAGGCCTAGTGTCTCATGTATAGTAATGATAGCCTACAAATAAATCCAGTGCAAGTGTCACTGTCAGTGTGAGGTGTATTGATTTGTACATGTAAGAATGTAAGAAGCTGACCTAAAAATGAACAGGTTACATATCAACAACAAAAATTTGAGTACAATGACTTATGCATGAAAGGAATTAATCTCAAGAATTGTATAACCATGCAAAAACTCATAGAACAAATCAGGAAATTATTATTCCCAATGTAACGCATGTCTAGTTGAGTTACTTGTTTGACCTTTCCCCATGTTGTCTCACACCACTAGGGCAATGTGCGCAGTATTAGGCTTGGACACTCAGTAGCTCGACATAGCCTCACCATATCGCTGGGTTATCAGAGCACGTGGTTTCGGACAACCAAAACAAATCTACGTAATATGCAAAGAACATTAACATTATGCAAATAGGTGTGTTATGTTAAATATAACTCACCTTCCAACCAGCAGAACTGGTACTGTCGCCTTTGTCTTTGAAATAGGGGACATTCTGGACCATCCAGTCGTAGATTTGAGATAGAGTAAGTCTCTGGTCGGATGAACTTTGTATTGCTTTTGTAATTAGGTCAGCGTAGGAAAGATTCCCCCAAGCATTACGTCGCGATGAGGTCTTTTTACTGTTCAATCCTAATGCATCATTCTTTGCGTGCGTTTCCGATGTAGATTCATCCGAGACTGGAGAACTTTGTGCATCAACAACTACTTCACGAGGCCTACACGGCCATGTGTTACATCTAGCCCTCTGCTGTGGCTCAAAATCTGGGTCTATCTCAGGCTGTTGTACGTCCATTTTGGATCCAAAACCAGCCACGAAAAGGCACTGGGTTAAGGCAGACTGATTCTGCGTAAATTTCCGCACATTAAATTATAATATAATCCATGAAATAAACTTTAATTTCCAATAACTATTCATATAAATATAAATCCATGTCACTGTTGTTCATGTTAAAGAACAACCGCAGTCAAAATCAAAACATTGACAGGTAAAATTTCTAGCTACTTGCTGTACATAGGGGGCACCTGATGACGTATCTGTTGTCACGGGTGATTTGCATATTCTGCGCAATAGTCTCAGTGCGCATATTTACAAATGTGACTTCCGAGTATGATGTAGACAGTTCAAAGCACGCTTTCGTGCACGACTCAAGTCTATTACTTAACAATCGTGAGCGTTCTTTATATCTGGGTCAAACAGATTTAATAGATTAACAAAAAGGTGAATTCATAATATACTGTTGTGTTATATATAATAAATCGATTAAAACAAATACGCTTGTAGATGAGACTTATATCGGTTTTAAAAAAGTTAAACATATTTAGAAAGTTTTGACAAGTTCTGGCTCAGTGAACGCCCTTAGAACGTCAAACTTCGGTGAAGGATCTAGGCTGACAGGTTTTGGGACTAGGGGGTTCATCCTCGGTTCTGGATTTAGCAACGGGCGCAAATATCACAAGGAACAAAGCAAATGGACGTTGCAGTTGTCCCCTTCTTTACAAGAAAGATACATGTAAATTGTGGGGAAAATCAGAACAGACCTTCCCTAATAACTTAATAAGTAGGTAATTTCTATTGAAAAATCGAAATAGTAGTATGATATAATGTCTGACCTTGACTTTTCAATAAAAATAAGTAGATAGACACATCCTACGTACTGATTCATTCAATGGAAACATTCATATATTATTGAAATACATGCGCGGATCCAGATTTTTTTCCAGGGGGGTGCTGGGTAATCCCATCTGGGATTCTGTCGGGGCCATTTTCTTATGCTGCCGTTTACTGTTGTCCCCGCCAGTCACGGTAAACAACAGTATAAGTAACCCCCCTCCCGACGGAATTCCCAAAGGGATTAGGGTGTAGGGGTCAAACTTGTGGCAAGGACTGAAAAAATCAAACCTAGTTAAAATTAGCCGATCTATACGCATCACTTGGCAAATTCTTGTATATACTTCGCCAATTCCCGGGGGGGGGGGGGGGGGGGGGGGNNGGGGGGGGGGGGGGGGGGGGGGGGGTCCAGACCCCCAACCTCCCGTGCATGAAATAGATACATGTAGGCTACTGTTCCGACTTGCCAACTTTGAAAAAAATATTACGAGGGAGAATTTTTTTTTTCAAATGGATGGGTGAGACTCTAAATTTTACTAAGAATTAATAGGAAAATTAAATTTTGCATGGGGGAGACGTGATTTTTTATGGGAAAGTACAGGTATCAAAATTTAATATTTAAAAACCGAGAGTCTTCCTATATTTACGGGGGGGGGGGGGGGGGGGGGGGGGGGGGTACATGTATGATTGTTAGGCCTATGTACATTTAGATCAATGAAGCTGGCCTAACACTAACAGGACAAGGTGGTAAACGTGTGTGATATACATTGTGTGTCATGTGTGGCTGCAGGATTTTTTTTTCACAAGACCTGGGGGAGGGGGGAAGGGGCTGAAAATTGTGGTAAGAAAAAATTTCAACCCTGCTAAAATAAGCATCAGTTATAACAAATGATGGTACATGTATAACGATGGTATACTTTGCAAATTCCAGGGGCGTCAGAAACCCTCAATTCCTCCTCTAGACCACCGCTTGTACAAACGTATCTGAATAGAGTGTATTGTCTGGTATATTATTATAGTGTTTCCCCCTTCTTTTGATTTTATCAATATTATAGTACTAGTAGGCCTACATCTGATGGCAGGCAAAAAGTGTGAGCAGCTACAATGTACATATACATTTAGTATAAATCCAAATTAAACGGCAAAGTTCTTGTTTATTTTATTTATTTATTTATTTTTTTTAATTTATTTATTTATTATTATTATTATTTTGTCGTTGTTGTAATTACAGAGATCCTTTTGCATGCGCTGGGAGCTACAGAAAATTGGTAGGCTACCGCATGAATCGGTAGGGTTGGCAGGTATGTCTTTATTCATTTGAAATGAACTGTGGCAGGGTCATAGTATGTGCAATACATATTATAAAACTTGGCATGCATAGATCTAGAGGGGGGAGGGATCAAGGGGTCTGGATCCCCTGGGATTGGCAAAGTATATACATTGTACTGTCATTGTTCAATGATGCTTAGATGTTCATTATAACAGGGTTGGGTTGATTTTCTTGCCACAAGTTGGACCCCCTGGAAAATTTCACCCCCCACTCCCCTCCCCGGGAAAAAATCCTGGATATGTGCATGCCTAATTCACTAGTTGTATTGTTCTTTAATATACATGAATACACATAAGATCTTTCACTTATATGGGGACATCAGCATATGCCGTCGAAGGTTATAAATTTGGCCTACACGGTATGTTTGGCACATGAAGCCATTGAGCAATGGGGCTTCTTTATGTGCCACCCAAATTCTGTGATATATGACCTCAATTTTAAAGGTTAACATGCTAACCATGAAGACACAAAGGATCCACAATATAAGACTAACAGGAAGTGTTATGAAACATGAATACCAAGTACAGCAACTTAGTGCTTCAATGTTCATCTTTCTTAAAAGTAGATCATATTACTTTTGGTAGCAAAATTAAGATTTTGCCACAAGCAATATTTGTGTAGAATAAGAAGGGTCAATTTTTCACTTACTAAGTTCTTGTCCAAGATTACAGTTTACAGACAAATTGATAGACCAACAACTATATACCCTGAACCTCTGACTATGATTCCCATAAAAAGTTTAATCTGAATATTATCTTTCCTGTAAGATGTCCCCTACAATGATTATTATTTACAGATTTTTTATTAGTACTGCCAGTGACCCAAATACAGTGAATTTAAAATACATACATGTATGTATCTATATTGGTAATACAGTCTAACCTGCCTTGATGACCCACTGAATTAAAGGAAAACCTGTCTTTTGTGACCTAAATGAGCGGTTCCCAAAATGGTTTTTCCTATTCATATCACCTGAATTAAGAGACCACCTGTCATATGTGACCCATTTTGCTCCTTCCATTGGACAGTCTCTTAAAACAGGTTTGACTGTATGTAGATTTATAAAATTGTTAAGTTCTATGTCCACACATGTATACTGCCGTTAAGCAGGGAGTGATCTTTATCAAGCCAATAGCTCAACTTTTGTATCATAAGTCTCAATGTTCAAGGTACTATCTGAGCAAAAGTTTTGCTTCAAATGTTGAACATTTGGCAAAGTAAATGGTCAATGCCACCAATCAGTATGTTTGAACAGGATTTTCCTGACCTGGATTCTAACTAAAGACCTCCAGCACATTACTTGTACAACTAGGCAACTGAGGTGTACATATTTCCCTTGTCATAGTAGGTGTTCAGTGACATTCCCATATGAATGAAAGATTCTGGGATTCCAGATTTGGACATTAACCATCAACAACTTCTACACTACACCTGTCTTGAGAGGTCATCCTAATATGCATTAGAATGTGGTCCAGACAGATTTGCTATTTTCTGTAGCCTGTCCATCTGTCTGTCTGTCTGCCTGGATACCTGCATTTGGCTGAAAATTTTAACCCAGATAATCATGTTACTATCACACTATATAAAGAGGTGAAGCATTGGTAACTTGTGACAAGACCTTTCATTCGTATCAAAATTTTGACCTAGTTTGACCTTGATGTTTATTACTTTGACCTTGATGCTTGATGACTGTGACCTTGCAACAAATGAATCAAATGACAGATGGCTTGGTTAAATCCTTTTGAGTACTGCTCCCCCTTTCCCACACAAGACAGGGGACAAATTGAACATTATATCTATTGTATCAGACAAGACAGGTTACGTTACATATTGCATCCATCACCCACAAGAGAGGTTATCCAATAAGAACTTTGTATCTACAGTCAATATCAATAAAGGCAAGTGACAAGGCAAAATCTGGTATTCACTGCATCAATCTAGTCTTGTATATCACACAAGACAGGTGACCTAATTAAACATTGTACACACTCCATCATAAATGACAGGTTATTTGTTTAAACATTGTAATCACTGCATCACAACATATAGATGACCTAGTTTAACATTGTACCAATTGCATTACTCAAGATAGGTGACCCAATTAAACATTGTAACACTGCATCATAAAAGACAGGTTGCCTGTTTAAACCTTTTGATCACTGCTTCACACCATTCAAGTGACCTTGTTTGACATTGTAGGCTACTCATTGCATTACACAAGACAGATGACCAAATTAAATATTGTACAGAATACAGAATCAGTATTAAAAGACGAATTATCTGTTTTAAAAACCTTGTATTCACTGCATCACATTATTCAGGTGACCTAATATAACATTGTACCCATTGCAATTACACAAGATAAGTGACCCAAATAAACATTGTTCACACTCCATTATAAGAGATGTGTAACCTAATTAAACTTTGTAATCACTGCATCACACCTTCCAAGTGACCTAGTTTAACACTACTCATTGCATCACATGAGACAGGTGACCTAATTAAACCTTGTATATTCAACATTACATAAGACATTTTAACTTTATCCACAAGACAGGTGACCCAGTTGTTGTTGTTGTTGCGTTGTTGTTTAACGTCCCAATCAAGAATATTTCATTCATATGGAGTTGTCACCATGTGCCAGTGAAGGGCGACAAATTTTGCCTGTGCTGGGCACTGCTGGCCGTAGAGCAGGGAGGGTTCTTTAACATGCAACACCTATTGTGACACGGGACCTCAGTTTTTACTGTCTCATCCGAAAGACAGGGACGGCCAACCGTGAAGTGGCGACTGCGGGAATCGAACCCCGGGCCCCTCGGCTCAAAGTCGAACACGTTAACCACTTGGCCACGGAGGCCCCCGGTGACCCAGTTACTCCTTGAATCCACTGCATGATACATTAGGTGACCTAGTTTAAAATGTGTACCTATTGAATAATACCATTCAGGTGAATAAGGTAACCTACATGTAGGTATCCACTGCATTTTTCGTATATTAATTACAGTACATCAGACAAAATATGGCCTAATTATATTTTGTTCCTAAACTGTATCAAATGACACCAGACCTACTGTAGATGAATCTAGTACCTTCTGAATAGCACACAATATAGGAAAAATGACCAAGTTAAACTCTTTACCCACTACATACCATAAGACAGATGGCCCAGTTACCAACCACATGCCACAATTCAATGGCCTTGTTAAACTCTTTACCTGCTTCATCACAAGACAGATGACGCAGTCACCAAGCACATCACAAAAGACAGATGGCCTAGTCAAACTCTTTAACCCACCATCCATACAAGACAGATGACCTCGTTAAACACTTTTTCCCATTATATCACACAAGACAGATGCCCTAGTTATACTCATTTCTTACCACATCACAATACGCAGATGACCCAGTTTAACTCTACCTGCTACATTACACACAACAAATGACCAAGTCAGACTCTTTTACCATTACATCACTAAAAACTCTTTACCCATCACATCAAACAAGACAGATGACCCAGTTAAACTCTTTATCCACCAC
>JACSZP010033570.1:0-10226 GCA_016161895.1 Pinna nobilis
ATTGTCTAGTGAGGCCTGGAGTAGTCATCATATTGTCTAGTGAGGCCTGTTGTAATCATCATATTGTCTAGTGAGTCCTGGAGTAATCATCATATTGTCTAGTGAGGCCTGGAGTAGTCATCATATTGTCTAGTGAGGCCTGGAGTAGTCATCATATTGTCTAGTGAGGCCTGGAGTAATCATCATATTGTCCAGTGAGGCCTAGAGGAGTTATCATATTGTCTAGTGAGGCCTGGAGTAGTCATCATATTGTCCAGTGAGGCCTGGAGTAATCACCACACTGTCTAGTGAGACCTTGAGTAGTCATCATATTGTCTAGTGAGGCTTGGAGGAGTCATCATATTGTCTAGAGAGGCCTGGAGTAGTCATCATATTGTCCAGTGAGGCCTGGAGTAATCATCATATTGTCTAGTGAGGCCTAGAGGAGTTATCATATTGTCTAGTGAGACCTGGAGTAGTCAACATATTGTCTAGTGAGGCCTGGAGTAGTCATCATATTGTCCAGTGAGGCCTGGAGTAGTCATCATATTGTCCAGTGAGGCCTGGAGTAATCATCATATTGTCTAGTGAGGCCTGGAGTAATCATCATATTGTCTAGTGAGGCCTGGAGTACTCATCATATTGTCTAGTGAGGCCTGGAGTAGTCATCATATTGTTCAGTGAGGCCTGGAGTAATCATCATATTGTCCAGTGAGGCCTTGAGGAGTCATCATATTGTCTAGTGAGGCCTGGAGTAGTCATCATATTGTCCAGTGAGGCCTGGAGTAGTCATCATATTGTCTAGTGAGGCCCGGAGTAATCATCATATTGTCTAGTGAGGCCTAGAGGAGTCATCATATTGTCTAGTGAGGCCTGGAGTAGTCATCATATTGTCTAGTGAGGCCTGGAGTAGTCATCATATTGTCCAGTGAGGCCTGGAGTAATCATCATATTGTCTAGTGAGGCCTGGAGTAGTCATTATAGTGTCCAGTGATGTCTCAGAGTTCATTCCAATGGCGGAAGAAGCAGCCATGGGGACCAAGGATTGAAGAAACAATACATTGAAAACCGAGTTTATTAACTGACAGAGCACCCGTGCTTCCTTGTTTTACACTCGTTTTAGAAAGAGTCTGTTTCGTACCTTCGTCTACATTTGATCTCATTCACTCATGTTTTTCAAGAGTTTTTACATTTCTTTATCGGAACCTCCGTGGCTGAATGTTTAAAGCACTTGGCTTTTAGACCATTCAGTCTCTCCTCTCTAGTCGAGGCTGGAAGGTTGGGCAGTTTACTTGCGAAAGGCGGGTACATTAGTAACAACGTTCTTTCCTCCACCATAAAACTGGCCTGTCACCGTATAACAGAGATTGTCGTGTTTGCTATAAAGGAAAAACCCAAAACAACAAAGTAATCTTCTCTTGAGATCGAGATTGCCTTTGCTATCATTTTGAAATTATACTGTTCTGATAAACTCTCTGAAGTTATCATAACACATAACCGACGAAAGGATCCTGTCATGTCTAAAACGCTGAGATTTTGTGTCAAAACACCAAAAGGTTTCAACATGCATCTAAAATTGGACATCAGAACAACACAAATCGAAACCACGGGACAAGAAAGACAATGATGTCAACTATAATCATGTGTTTCAGATTCTCGATATTGATGACTACAAGTAAAAACCTCCCGACTGCACATGCACATGTTCTAATTCCCCATTCGTATGTGGTCCTACTGGATATATGTTAGTCAAAGGACCGAAATATCCTGAGTCTAAATACATGAAGTGGAAACATAATTTTAAAGTTCTTATGGATTATGTCGAGGGGTTACGCCAGAAAATGGGCAAAACGCGAAAAAAAGAATTTGAAAACTCTTTCATAATGGGTGAAGTCAGTGAGGTATTTGATACAAATTAGAATTAGAAACCTCAGAGGGTCAATGAGAACACATGAAACAATCATCTTCAAAGACCCTAATGTTGCCGAACACCTGTCATACCTTCATGATAAATATGTTTTAAGTATCCTGTTGTAAGTCCCTAACAATATCGTTTATAAATGCATATCACATTACATAGCCTGCTTAATAAGGCAATTGGGCATTGTCAGTTCGCTTGGCCACCCAAACTGTACCCTGAAATCACTAATTATAAAGGAAATTCTAACAAATCATAGATCTGTTTTATGTTCTTACATTCTTACAAAAGATGAGGAACTAGATGTCCCATTACTTTACTGGATTCCAAAGATGAGTCTCCTTACAAACAACGGTACATGTATATTAAATGTTCTGCCAAATACTCCACAAAAACTCTTTCCAAGCTATTAACATCTATTTTGTCATCTATGATGGGCCTCGAAACTATTGTGATACTTGCCACGCTAGGGGTGGTGTGAATCAGATGAGGATTCATAAAAATTCTAAGCAGATTTTGGAGAAAATACAATCTAGGTCCCTCTCTTCATGTAAGAGCATTAAAACATTTGACTTTTCAACTCGTTATACAACTATTCCCCATTCTAAACTCAAAGCGCATAAGTTCAGCTTTGTTTTGTAAAACAATGGCGAACAGAGATACATGTACAAATATCTCGTTCTAGGCAAGGATAAACCATACTTTGTGAAAACCACTCTGATTCTAACAAGGTGTTCTTTGAAAATGATATTATGACAGAATGCTTGAGTTTTTGATTGACAACATATTTGTTGTATTTGGTGGGCGGGGTTTTCAACAGACTGTGGATATTCTGATGGGTACAAATTGTGTTTCTCTTCTTGCTGACTTAGTTATTAATTCGTATGAGGCTGGCTTCATACGGAGACTTCTAAGAATAATGACAACAACTTAGCCCGGTCCTTTAACTTCACGTTCCGCTATATAGATGACATTCTTCCATTTGATATTACTAAGTTCGGTGACTATGTTGATCGCATCAATCCAAATGAACCTGAATTAAAGTACACTGCGGAAACTGCAAAATCTGCTTCATATCTCGACTTACACATAGAAACTGACAGTGAGGGACGTCTGAAAACCAAACTTTACGATAAAAGAGATGACTTCAATTTCTCTATTGTGAACTTTGCTTTTTACGTACCAATATTCCAGCAGCGCCTGCCTATGGAGTATGCATCTCTCGGTCGATTAGATAGTCCAGAGCATGTGTTTTCTGTCAAGATTTCCTTGATAGAGGGTTGCAGCTGACAAAGAAGCAACTTAACCAAGGATTCCTATTGGTTAGATTGAGTTTTACGGTCGCCACCATGACCTGGTTGACCGTTGTAAAATATCGATTTTACAGATGATGAAGGATGTATTCCACTTGTCATACGGTACACCTAATCCCGTCCTACTTTTACCGTTTACGGCTTGAACTTGAAATTCAATTTCGGATTCGAAATATAGGGAACACGACGGGTGCCACCGTGGAGCAGGAGTTGCTTACCCTCCGGAGCACCTGAACTCAACCCCGGTTTTTAGTGGGGGATCGTGTTACTCTATTTTAAGTTATGAGTGAAACTTTGTATACAACTGTTTGCAGCGTTGTCTCTTTTTGTTGTGGCCACGGTATTGTCTGTCGTTGATTGTTGAATTTTGAATGCCCCTTGGTATCTTCTACTCCCCCTTTCAGGTAAAAACGACCGAAGTTCGTAAGTTAGCAAACTGACAGATAACTAGTAATATATGGTAAATAACAAGTGATGACAGGTCAAACTCAGACCTCAGTAAACCCAGAGGCGGGGACTGGTGTCATTGAAGAGTTTCAAACAGTTCTCGGGGGCAAAATCTCGTAATTAGATACGTATTTTTTCATCCTTGAATAAAATTGAAGACTTACCAAGGAGAATTCGAAAATCCAAGTCCTAATTAGTGTAGGTATAATACATGTAATAATAATGATGATCTCGCCGTGGAAAATAATTGCAAATCCCTAATGGGATGGGCCCAGGTCCGGAAGGCGTCAGCGCCCCCTATTGGCATACCACACGTCACAAACGTTCCACGGAAACCCTGTTATTTTGGTAATATATCAATATCGTTTGAAAATGCAATGTGTTCTTGGTCTGACTAGCATTGTATTGTATTGTATTGTTGTTTAACGTCCCACTCAAGAATATTTCACTCATATGGAGACGTCACTATGTGCCAGTGAAGGGCTACAAATTTTGCTTTTGCTCGGCATTGCTGGCCGTAGAGCAGGGAGGGTTCTTTAACGTGCCAACACCTAATGTGTCACGGGACCTCGGTTTTTAGTGTCCCATCCGAATGACAAAGACGGCCAACCGCGGAGTGCTGCTACGCGGCTCGAACCCGGATCTCTCGATTCGCAGTCGAACACGCTAACCAATCGGCCACGGAGGCCCCGGTCTGATTAGCAAAAGGCAGTCACTTCAAAAGGTCGTGTTCCAGAACATCATCCAACATTATTGAGAGGGGGTCGTGTATTGTTGAACGAATTTCCCGAATCGATCAAACGCGTAGTCCTGTGCGAGTAGTTTATTGGCCAGTAGCCTGGCTCTCGGAATTCATGAGAGGTATACGTACATGGTCCGGCATAGGATACAAGTTCTCAAATGAAAACGCCATAGGTAGCGGGAGGCGATATACTCAGGAATGGGTATTTCATGATATTAGAATTAAATTCGGCATGTTATCAAAAAAGGAGGTTGAATTTCACCATCCTTCCAGACCAATAAGAGTAAGTAAGTAAGAGGCATATGTGCCCGAATCAAAGAATCTGAGTAACGTATCTGCAAAATTGACGTTATAGTTTATTTTACAGCGATAATTGCCACCATGATACATTCTAGCTCACTTACATTGTACTTTATTCTAAAATATCTTACTTTGAATTGAAGATGATTTTTTGTGCAAAATAGGTAGGCTACAGTTTCAATGGTTGTTAAATTCCCATAGTATCAGCTATTTGAATGAAATTCTGACTTATATTCAAGTGATTTTGTTATTGGTATTCAGAGAATAAACACAAGACATTTTGCAGCATTACTTTAATAAAAGAACAAAGCCTGCGTTCTGCAAGCTATTTTCATAGCGATGGAATTCTCGAGGGAAAAAAGCAGAATCTACTTAGATCCGTTTGCTGTAAGAAGATCGTTGCTAATTTCTTAAGTTACCGCTAAAACTGTTATATCCCTAAACATTGATCACGTCACTTAGGAATGCAAACATGTTGAACTGATAATGTTTGATTTACAATTAAATCAGTCGTCCTCCACTAGATCTATACGCCCTATCACAGTCAACGTCATCAGCAAACACTCTCACGTAAACTCTTCAGTGATGACCACGACGCCACCTTGCGGCTCGCCTCAGACGCATCTCTTCTCGTTTCCGTCGCAATTGAGGAAGTCGCAGAGGAGGTAGGGCTAAAATAGGCAAACACTGGCAGCGCCCATTGCTCAACCGTCGTGGTCCATTTCCTGCAGGACAATTTAACCCGAGACAAGGGTTTACCGTCAACAATGGGGGTAGAGAAGGCTGTTGATTGGACGAAACAGCGTTACTGTTGCTGAGCTGAGCCAAGTCTTGATTATTCAAATCTGAACTTACACCTTGTCGCAGCTCGCACCTAGGTTAATGAAGATAAAAGCAATTACGTAATGGCAGATTTTTTAGAATAATCAATATGTGTGATAAATGATAACATTTTAAAAATATTCTAGATGTACGATTAAATTGCACTTGCAGCATGTGTTGGGACGATTTTTATACGTTAATTTCAATAAAAGTCATGTTTCAATCCAGGGGTTTATGTGTTTTTTCTAATCCTTAAATCGATGTTCAGCAGTTGAAGCACATATGCTCAGACTCTGATAAAAAACGAAAAGCCTGAAATAGCTTATTATAACAACAGAATATCTTCGGAAGTGAAAGAGTGTTTCTGAAGTCTAACATATAAAGGTTCATCATAATGCTACAAATGGATCAAGATAGAAGCATACTCTTTATGGGAAACAAGTTCTGAACATGCTGAGAGCCATTTAGCCTGTTTGTAAACTTTGACCACTTGTTGACCCATCATCTGTGATCACAGATCGGACACTTCGGTTGTTGGATAATCATTTAATTATTTCAACAGATGGCTGCTTCTGACAATGAAGCCAAATTGGCCTTATTATAACACCAGTCTGGCTCTACATAGAAAAGACATCGTCCATCACTTGTGTAAGGAGTGTTATCAAATAACCATGGAAACGGGCGACGTGGAATCTTGTATATCTGTCAGAGGAATACTTCATTAATTGTATAAAAATCAAAAATTTGTCTTGTAATCAATTTACAGCTATTGTCCATTTCGTTAATATCCGTTTACAATGCATTTAATGGACATCACACAGATTAATCTCTTGTGACGTTGTTGTACAGTTCGTAACATAGAGTGATTGCAAATGGTATTTAATTTGTGTTCTGTATAAGTGAGACAAATCAATGATCAACCTATCTCTCTCTAGTTCTCTCTCTAATTAGATACCCGAATAAACAATCGTCATATATATTTATAATCCAAGGTGCTAGAACCGACGGACACCAAATCCTGAAAATGTCCATTTACATCAGAAATGTAACTATGCATTTTCTATAGGAAAACAAATCCTGAACTGAATGAAAAAACCCTGACTTCAGGACTTTTCTTAAATACTAGCAGAAGGAAAATCAGCAGAATGACTTTATAAGGAATTTTATCTCCTTTCTTATTTTCGACCCTTTCGTACTCGTCGCATCATAACATTTGGAGTTGATAGTACCAATATAACGCAGCAGGTACAGTAAAACTACTCGTACCAGAATAGGAAGTAGGGCTAGCAAAAGGGAAATGACACGTTGAAATAGAAGTGTAGAATAACAGACAATTAGAACTTTCCCATTTGCCTGGTTCAACACGTCCACTGTTACTCAAATGAATTCCCAAGATGGGAATAATAAAAGTGTGTAAAATATAATTGCAAATCCTTATCGTAATGTAAGCAGGTGCCCTAAGGAGTCAGCGTCCCCTGTTGGGATGTCAAACTCATCGCAAATTTTACACATTGTACACAGAAACCCAATAAGTAAGAGGCCGGGATCGGTTGAAAAGGTCATGTGATCTGTATCTGATTAGACTAAGGTAGTCACTGTAAAAAACCGTGCTCCAGGAACAGTGAGGAGCGATTCCCAGTCGTACAAAGGTAGTCACTGTAAAAAACCGTGCTCGTGGAACAATGAGGAGCGATTCCCAGTCGTAAACAGCAATGACTACCCATGAAAACTGTTCACAGTATCAGTGACAATCATGATGGATTCGTATATAATCTAAATACTGTAAATTCAGAAATTTTCGCGGAACTTTATTTTGGCGAATTGGTAGCCATGCAGTTATTCGCGACACCATATTTTCGCGTGTCTGCTTGCTAAGTATTCTAAGTTTATGTTGAATTGAGCATTTATCTAAGGGTTGTATATTAAGCGAGACTTTTATTTTCGCGAGTAAGTGCTGTCGCGTAATTACGCGAAAATAAAAATCTCGCGAATAAAACCGAATTTACAGTACTTACCGACATGTTGCCGTGCTAAACACTGAGAAACCAGAACACTGAGTATAGACGGAACAGACACATTTACATCTCTCCTCGTCCCAGTATTGCCCAGACGGACAATTCCTATTGTTGTTAATACACTTGCACCGACATTCGGGCTGAAAGTACACCTGGTCTTCAGAACAGTCAGTGGCCTTCACTTTACACTGTGCTTCGCATGCAAAGTGCTGTTCTACTTGTTTTAATTGCATTCCAACGTAGACAAAGTCTGTAGATCCCACAAAAGGTATACGAGTTTTCATGACCTGTTGAACGGGAAATGTAGATTCAAGACAAGTCACATATATATTGTATCTTTGTACACTAGTAAAAACAATGTTTAAACTTAGATAAATCTCAGAATTTTACAATTAATTCCGGGAACAATGTAATATCAGCAAGTTCAATTTGTAGGAGTGTCAGAGTAAAATTGAAATAGTTCTGCCAAAATATCCTGTATATCTGGATATTTTCGTCCCTGATTATTTTTTTTTGCCCGGTTATGATAAAAATAAAAACGTATTCAACCCATCCAGCTTTATCTTGAATCACTTAAGTATTTTAGTTAGCGTGCATGTTGTTACAGCAATTATGAATTTTGAGTACTCTGTTTTCATTTTTAAAAAATGTTCCTCATCTAGCATGGCTGTCGATAACTGTAGTTTGTTTTTTATGGTTCTAATCAAATATATTTTTTCCATCACTATTTTGCGATTTCCATTGATTTTAAAGTTCTTTTCCCGCACAGCAAATCAGTATTGAAAAAAATCTACAGACTGTAGCTCCGAGAACTTACCAGGTAATTTATAGCACTCGCACAAAACAGGCAACCAAAAAGGAATTTTTCATTACAGACTAAATGCTGGCGCGGGGGAAAGCAGATGAAAGATCTTGTGAAACGTTTTACTGATTTAGTAGTGTTGTTTTTTTTACAGGTTTATTCAATGCTTTAAAATCTTCCCAGACATTTCAAATCATAATACGTGTACCCTTTACGCTACTTAACGCTAAGTGCACATACAGTACTTTTAGCGAACATACTTAAGCGGTCTTTTCCATATTAGCGCTTTTTACACCATCGTTACTGCGCAAATTCAAATACCGCTCTAAAATAATGCATATTGCTTCGCCATGATTTAATTTACTTGTGTGATTGTCAGATTGGTAATGAAACATGATGATAATAGTTTGACTTTTTTCTACTAGCAAATACAGGGGAAATGTTTACTGTATACAGGGAAATTTTCGTCCCCGTTTTATTTTCGCCCCTTTCGCCGTCATCATCAGTGAGCGACTTAAAAACTTGGCCTTTTCAAAATGGCAAATAAATTGAATAGAATCATGACGAGCGAATTTAAAACCAAGCGAAACTATTTACAAGCGCATAAGAGCGAAAACAAGAGGCCTTAATGTTTACCTGAGTAATAAATTTTATTGAAATTTTATTAACCGCAGGGCAAGGCCTTGTACTTTCAGAGAAGATTTTTTTGAAAATTTGAACTTTTTTTTTTTACCATAGAGCGGAGCCATTTTTTGGACCCAGGGGGTGGGGGGGGGGTGGTTTGAACAAGCTTGAGTCTAAATCACCCAATGTTCATCCCTGGCAAAATTTGATTGAAAAAACCTCGACAGATTCAAAATGTCTCAGCCAATCAGAGGCCATGGCGGTCATCTTGGATTTCTGATGACCCCCGAAAAGTAACAACACTTGTGTGGGACCTTATGTTAAACATCTACACCAAGTTTGTTCCATTTAGTGGTTCTTGAGAAGAAATTCAAAATATATCAGCCAATCAGAGACCATATTGGATTGGTAATGTATCCGTGAAAAGGTAAAGGTAATGAACAGTGATTGATCTCATAATTCTGATAAGGAATGCAAAATAAGGTGCAAATACGGACTCCTGGATACACTAGAGGTGGGATCAGCTCCCTGTGAGGAGTAAACATCCCCTGTTGACTGGTCACACCCGCCATGAGCCCTTTATCTTGATCAGGTAAAAGGGGTAATCCGTAGTCAAATTAGTGTGTAAAGAACGGTCTAACATGAACAACCGTTATGATGCATGTCAGACAAAATTCGATCCAACGATAGGCCGTATCGGCAAAACAGATCATTGTACCGACCGTAGAATTTAAGAAAAGCTTAATTTAACCGAGACTGTTGGAACCCTTGTAACATCAGCTGGTTCGTCAGTAGCCTACCTCGAATTAAAAACTGGTCAAACGCTGAACAAGCTCTAACGTATCGAATCAGTTTAGAGACATAAACTCCATAAGCAGGTGAGGATTGAATATTGCTACATAGATATGGGAAGTTGAATATGTTGAAACTGAAGTCATCTTATCCTAAGATTGAGTCGTCAGTTTGCCGTTAAACTATGTTCAGTAAAATATCCAAGAACGAAGCAGACATAGAAGACTATGTAGTGCTTTTTATCTCGAGTTCACTGGGGTATACCGTATTGACATATTAATTGAAATGATTTTTGTTAAAAGATAAAACGTCGTCGATATATCTTAATGCCGAATTGAAGGTAACAGCAAGAGACTTTTCCTTCTCACTCAGAAGCTTTTAAATAAACCTCATAAGAATACAAAAATAGGTCAGCAAAAATAAGAGCAAAATTCTTTCCCATGGGAATTCCAATAGACTGTTGGAAAACCCG
>JACSZP010033597.1:0-10778 GCA_016161895.1 Pinna nobilis
TTGAGAACAAGAAATGTAAGTCTCACTGTTGAGAACAAGAAATGTAAGTCTCACTGTTGAGAACAAGAAATGTAAGTCTCACTGTTGAGAACAAGAAATGTAAGTCTCACTGTTGAGAACAAGAAATGTTAGTCTCACTGTTGAGAACAAGAAATGTAAGTCTCACTGTTGAGAACAAGAAAGTGATCAGACAATCATGGTTAGCCTCAATGGTAATGTGGTCTTTATTCACCATATTTGCTCTCATGGCTGAGTATTCAGCCACCGCCCCAAATACCATGGGGAACTGTAAATAAGGGACTTACTGTTAAGATTCACCTTAGTGACAGGCAAAATTTGGTCTCCTTATTAACCCTTTCAACACCATTGACTTTAATGGACTGGTCAAAGACAATAGAAATTTGCATACCATTTTGATAATTTGGGTTTAAAGGGTAAAGATTAAATCTTAAAGTTTGAGTAGGGTAATATAATGAAAAAAAAATAATGTGGGAGATTATTCACAAATCTTTTGATTTCAGATGGTCTCCTAAGTAAGGTGGTGTTAGAGAGGGGGATCCACAGTAAGATATTTAAGCATTAAAATTTACTTGAATGAATTTCATATCAGTTAGTGTTATTGTAATAGTGAACCTAACTGTATCTAGCTCCTATATAAAATGAACTAGTGTATATATACCATCAGAGTACAGAAAGGTCATGAGGCAGAGATCTCTGGAGTATCCACACATTGTTTGTTCAACCTAATTTTCTGCTCATCATTATTCCATATAGTGCACTCATAATAAGGTTCCCGTCTCCGCTAATTACATGCGTAAATTCGCGTTCTTATTTAAAGATCCCCAAGAGTCGCTTCTCTCTGTTTGTTGTAAAAGTCACTTATTTAAAATGAGGGTAACAAATTGACAAAATAATTTTTTTATCGTAAAATTGAATAATACAAGATTTGTGCCAAGTCCTCTGATACCGAAAGTTTGATTAACAAGAAAGGAAAATGAATTTGCCTTTGTGGTTATTTAGATATTCTGTTTGTAAATATAGAGGAATGGTGATGTAATTATTGGATGTTAATCTTCGAATCGTTTAGATTCTTGTTGGATGTATCCAGTTAATTTCTGATTAAATTTCTTGTACACAATAATAATAAGCAAACACATACAAATATTTTCGTCTTAAGATTTGTTCACATATATTAAATTCACATCATATACATGTACATTGCCAGCCATAGCAGAACTGCCTACATAGCCTTGAACCATAATTTTGATTTTCAAAGTGTACATGTGGTTTGAGTTGCTTCCTCTGTAAATATTTTTACTCTAAATTCTTTTTAAGTTTCAATGTATACATATCGTGTATATTGTTTGTAGTGATGTGGATAATTATTACAGTTGTAACATACAGTTTCAATTTCAATCCTTCAAAAATTGATTGCAGTCAGCAAGCGAATTGTGTTTATACATGTATATATACATGAAACTTTTGTTGTTTAACTATTATTAGCTAATCATATTATTACACAATCATACTTGTATTATTTTTGAGCTTTTAAAGGAAGGGACACATGCTTTCTACACTTGTCTAAACAGTAGCAATTTGGAACTTAGGTGGCATCAGTATTCCAAAAACTTTCTGTTTAATGTCTTTCTTTGCCCCAAAATATTCATCTAGCTTAGAGCATTGGAACTGTTACTGAAAGAGAATTCATAGGTTAACTATAGATCCACATGTCCTGAAGTCTCTCAAAAGACACAAATTTCAGTGACCTTAATTGACCTTATGCAAATTCACGAGTCATATGTCCAGGGGCATATCACTTGCAAACATGTCTTTTGTGTCATGTGAAATGTACTATATAGTACTAAGTATTTTATTCAATTTTTAGAGTTAAATAGTCTAAGTACATTTAAGTTACAGATTCATTAAAATTTAACAGTTTTTAGGACTATACACATATCCATTAGTTATTACATACTGTAAATGACGTCTCCATATGAGTGAAATATTCTTGAGTGGGACGTTAAAGAACAACAAACAAACATACTGTAAATTTATCATTGGCTCCACAGTAACTTAGATGCAGTTGATGTTCTGTTACAGGTAAAGTGGACTATTCCAATCAGCTCCTGATTATGAGTGACGAGTGGGAGCTGGACCCTCGCCTGCTCAAGTTCAGTAGCCCCATTGGTCAAGGTGCTTTTGGTAAAGTTGTGACCGGATACTACAATAACCAGAGAGTGGCCATCAAACTAATCAGAGGTAAGACAAACACTTCTCTAACTTTTTCATTGTGCATTTTGGTGGGGTTTTTTTTCCATTTCTACACAATTTTCTGATTTTTTCTATTTTCTGACACCTCAAAATTGGTAGCCAGTTTGAGAGGAATTTTGTCTGACATACATGTACTCCAAAGATAATCAAACCATTTCCAGAGGAAATTTACACAAATTTTAAAAATGTTAATTTTTGTAAATATTTTCTGTCTGATAGGTAGACACATGGCTAGAGTTTGTCAGACAGATCCAAAATTTGTCAGTCAGGATGGACAGACCAGAAGATGTCTCCAATTTTATTTTTGTAAATATATGGCTTGAATTCACCAATGAGACTTAAATTGAGATTCATGTCATGATTAATTTGCCAATTTGAACCAATTTTTTTTTCTCCTTTTGAAATAGATACACATTGCTTTCTTTCCAAATTTCAGTATAAAAGCCTATCAGTATATGTCTTGTTATTAGAAAAATTATGGCATTTTACATTAAAATTTCTCTGAGAAAAATGCCCACTGCCAATCATTTTGACCAAAAAATACTGTTATGTTTTTAAATAATTTAGAAACATATTAAAAAGAGGATGCAGCTGCCCTATGATTACTTATAAAGAGATATATACTCACATCTGCATCTACAGACCAACAGGTGCTAGATTGAATAATACTTATGTAACCAAATTTTAAAAATATGGCCTTAATCAAGAGTTCTAATTTCTGTATGTCTGTCTGCTTACCTAGTCTGATCTTTGACTCTCAGTGTATGTTTTGTGATACTTATTTAATGAAAGTTTCAAGGACATTTGGTTTTATTCTGTCTATCTGTCTGAGGATGTAACTCTCAGTTTGTCTATAAAATTTCAACCATTGTCATACATTTGTTTGGTAATGCTTACAACTTTCATATTTCACAAGTCTCATCCTCATGACAACCTTTCAATAAGTATTACAGTACTTATTTCAATACATCTCATTTGGTACTGACATGTTTTACCTTATTTGTTTTACCTTAATGTTTCATATACAAAAGTTTTGAATTTCAATGGATGCTATACAGAGTTGCCAATATTTTATCAACACAGTGTTTCATTTTCTTTTTTGACTATTATCCATTTCAACCTCCCTTTCAACACCAAAGACAACTTAAGACATTAGCAAATATCATACCATATTGGTTACTCAAGGTTGAAAGGGCCTAAAATCTTATCATTGTACAATTATTAAACACTGTACCTGAAGCAAAAGTTGAAGGTTGATTAAAAGGAGACATGAGAAAACCATGGCTCTGTGTTACCGTAGATACTGGTATGATTATTATCCCCAACTGCTTAATTGCCCTTGATCCCCTTCACTGACATTTCATGGCATACATGTTAACATGTATGTGAAAGATTCTTGAGTTTGATGTCGAAGAATTGCAAAACAAACATAAACCAAATACCATAGAAAAATGTGTACATATACCTATTTAAATGAATCTAATCGTGTATTATTTGAGCGAGTTTTGGATAATTGAAGCAGAGAACCGTAGCATTTTGACACATTTATTACATATGTAGATATAGACTTTTACAATTTATCACTTTAAAATGAATTTGAGTCTTACATACAATTCTGTATCATGAACACAGCTAACCAATGGTGTGGTTATGTGGGCCATATCTCTCCACCAATAGTTACACCATAAATTATATATATCACTTTAATGGCCAAAGTTGTAAGTGTAGGTCAATGCAGTTCAAGTTTTATACCTAGTTGTATCTACCATTATGTAAAACTTGTATCCTACGGTAATATAATCGCTATATCTTGTTTTATTCACATCTGATAATGCAGTCTGCCAGCGCTGTTTTTAATTGCACCCTTCCTGTTTCGTTTTAAAGATAGTATGGCATTGGTCCAAACTATCTCCGTCTTTGCATAAATTTTATTGCGCTTCAAAACCGTCTCTACAAATACAAATATGTTTTGGCTCAAAGTACACGCATCACAGGTTTGACCGGTAAAAGGTTCTCCTACGATTCTTTCATATTTGTCAGACCATTTTTTTTTTCTCAAGACTGACAAGGATTGATCATAATTTTATATTTACATCGTTTTGCAATCTCTGCTGTGATGTATTACTTGTATGTCTACCAGTTTTGTTTTTTTTATTTTTTTTTTACTCCATATTAAATGATGTAGTTAATTTCTCACCTCTCATAAATAGTATCCTTTCCACCTGTTTGTCATAACAGCAGGGAATCATGGGTAATACCACAGTTTGTAGGTCAGGCTGTGTGAGGTAACATATATCAGCAGGGAATCATGGGATATGCCAGGATTTGTAGGTCAGCTAGGCTTTTTAAGGTAACATAACAGCAGGGGATCGTGGGAGGTTTGTAGGTCGGGCTGTAGATGGTTAATGTCAGTAGCTGCCCTAATAAAGACAATTTATTGTAATATAAAACATGATGATGTGAACTACACATGTACTTACTTTTATGTTTAAAAGATGAAGAACAAGACCAAAGTAGCAATAAAGATTACAATTTTCAATTAGACAACTGTAGGATAAATATTACCATCAGACTTCCTTACCTAGGAGAGAATATCCTCATTTCCATTGAAATATTCTCCACATTTTGTACAGCAAAAAGTTACCTTTTGACAACCTCCCTCTGGCAGACCATGTATTTTTCATATCAATTTACAGTAGAATATTGAGTAGCAGGCTACCTTGTCTCTGTCTTTAAGCTAATAATTAATTCTGGGGTGTCTATGGCCGAGTAGTTAGCATGTTGGACTTCGAATCGAAGGGTCCAGGGTTGGATTGCTGCAGTGCCACTCCGAGGTTGGCCATCCCTGTTTTTCGGATGAGACTGTAAAATCCGAGGTCCCGTATCACACTAGGTGTGGGCACATTAAAGAACCCTCCCTGCTCTACGGTCAGCAGTGCCGAGCAAAGGCAAAATTTGTCGTCCTTCACAGGCACACGGTGACGTCTCCATATGAGTGAAATATTCTTGAGTGGAATGTTAAACAAAAACGTAACAACAACAACAATAATGATTAATTCTTGATTTTTGTTTTACAGACAGTGCCCCTCTATCCTATAAGGAAGACCTTCTGGCTGAGATCAACCTTATGAAGAGGATTGGCTCCCACTCTAACATCGTCTCCATGAACGGAGCCTGTACATTATCTGAGCCCATAGCTCTGGTGATGGAGTATGTCCCGTATGGAAACTTACAGAACTTTCTCAAGTGAGTATTTTACAATTGCTCATGTACAGTCAAGCATCATCAATCTGAACATCAATAATCTGGATGCTTCACATTACAATGAAATTTGTTGGGAACAGAATTTTCAAACTGAGTTTGCAATTTTGAAAGATTCCATTCAGTAATCCGGAGGCTGCATTTGGCTTTCAAATCAAAAGCATTTGGCTTAATGATGCTCTACTGTATTTGTCTGTCTGTCTGCATGTTTATCTGTCCATTGTATTGTTGTTTTATATCCACCTCACAACCCCTAAACTTGGCACTTCCAGTGAATAGCCATTGAGTAGAGAGAGTTCTTTAATGTTGGTACCTACTGTGAAATGGGACCTGGGTATTTACTTTCTCACCCAAAAGTACTGGGAAAGCCAACTGCAGCGTGGTGTGGATTTGAAACCTTGACCTCATTATCAGTAACTCCTGGTGTGTAGTAATTTTACACCAGTATAGTGGAATTTATCTTCAGAGACCACAGTGTCATGAAATAAAACATGTCTGTACAGTGCACCAATGAAAAAAATTGTCCAATAATTCTTGAAATGAAAGTCATTGTTATAGACCACTTGTCTTGAAAGACCATATTTGGGTCATCAAAGATGTAAGTCTCTGAATACAACTTCCATTGTAATACCTTAGTGCTTTTATGAATTCATGTACTTATACATGTTATTATAAAGCTTTTTACAATTGAATTTCCATACACAGAAGTACAGCTCATTTTGTAGTACTGGTAATGTTGTGATAAGCCGTTAACATGAATTTGTACAACATAACATAGAAGTAATAAAAGTCATTTTACAATACACCATCTGACGTTCAGATGGCACTGAGTAAATCTCAAATGATACAACAACATCTGAACAGCAGAGGCAGCTAGTCAGACTCATTCTAGGTTATGAATCTGTGTAGCAGGCATGTTTTAATCAAAAGCATAACAGATAGAACATCAAGGCTGCAAAAGCACTTTGTCAAACATATTCCAGATCATTAAATTTTGATGATTAATCTATGCGGTGGAGATTCTTTAAATCTGTGTCATTGACCCATGAGTACAGTTTTACATGTAATATCTTTTTAAGTAACTTCATGTATAGCTGGGTGTTTTAGCCATTGTTTTCATTGCCATTTAAGTGCTATATTGCCAGTCTGCCATTACAGAATTATTAAAACAATGAGATTGAAATCATTACATCATAAAGGACCACTTCTGAACAATCGTATTGTAGTTTGCACTTAGGTGGCTGAGGACAGTCTTGATTACACTTACCTAGTAGAATGTGTCCCAGTGCAGTAGATTTACTGTTCTTCAGATTTTACACCAAGCATACAGATCCCATGTCAAAAATTATCCTGGCTTGTTAATTACCCCAAATGCGTAGGATTCTATCCTTGGTAGTGATTGGGGGCCTCCATGGTCAAATGATTAGAACATTGAGCTTTTAACCATTCAATCTTTGCCAGTATGAGTTTCACGCCATCATACAACTGAAAGATTTTCCAAGGTAGCATAAAGTAGGGAACAGAACAAAAATGAAAAATTTAGGAGCCCTTGGAAAGCAAAGGAATCGATCTTATTTTATTTCCTTTGTAAGATGGGCAACCAGTCTTTAAGATTTATTTCCTATGTGAGGTCAGCTAAAGTTATCTCCTACATACTTAAAAGCAAAAAGCATTGAAATATGTAAGTGCTTAGTAAGTAAGACTTCATGACCTCTTGACCTCGACATTTGACCAAACTTTCTACCATTTGCAGCAATTCAATTAGTATGCTTCTGTGCAAGAGGATTCTAGTTTCACAAACACATTTTATTTCTGAAGTTATGTTACCTGTCCAAATTCTGATCTTAATGAGAAACAAAAGTTGTAAAACTGATCAGCGAGCCGTGATTTGATTTATGAATCTGTGTACCTGAGATGCTTTATTTTCCAACAGTACAGATAAACAGTATGATTGGTAGTGGCATTTCATTACCCTCATTTTGTGTTGTACATTTATGTAACAGGGGTAGCTAATTTAGTCATGTCTCTAGCATTTATATTCACTCTGCATGTAGCCAGCTTATTATGATGCAGATATGACAAGTTGATGCCATCTTGTATTTTGCAACATTAAATGCCAAATTTACGGATTCATATGGCAGTACCTTGTTTGCCCTCATGCAGTGGTTGCTGACAATGAAAAACTTGAGTTTGAGTACAGTTGCGGAGTTTTCCGGCATTATCGCTTTACAATGACAGGACCATGTCAACACAACTGTCCTAATCTGAGCTCGATCACGGCAGCAGTAGTCGGCTCAGACATAAAAAACTAATGGCAGGGAGAAAAAATAAAAAGGTTATCATGATAAAAGAGGACCTATATACACAGTACAAAGATAAATGGCAGATATTTTGTTTAAGGAGTATACGATGATACATATCTATATATGCTGTTGTACAGTTATGTTGATTTTTCTAGCGATAATTTGGGTTTTATTTACATGGATAATTTTTTATAGTTCGCTGTAAAGCATTTGGTGTCTTAGCCCTGTAAATGTTACTTACATTTGTTTATACCTGCGGTCAGACTTCTATATATTATCTTTGTGTGCCAATCGTTGTTGTCAGTTTATAATGTGTTTATGGCTCTAGTATCAGTAGATCGGGAATATTTCACATTTCCGTTGCCCTTTTTAATGTCCATCTCGTTGCTTCTTCAGACCTCTCAATTTTGCAATGAACTTCAGGCAGTCAGAAACAGAGTTCAAATTTTTTTTATGGATATTCAGCTTTAATATAGGCTTTCTGTATAATCCCACTCTCTGACCTTTGACCTTGAAATTCTCTGATCCTGGCATGACATATTGACATTGACATTGACCTACTTTTTAAATATCCATGTATTCTTTCTAGAGAGAGCATAAAATTCTATTGTTAAACAAGAAACAACAACAAAAATTTGGCTCTTGTGTTTTAACTCTTTTGCACCAATAGGCAGTTAACGGTATTAAACATTGATTTACACACACTGATGCATTAACCGATATTAGAAACAGGTTTGAACACCAATGCAATAACAAATATTAAAAAAGCATGCTTCAACATATGTTGCATATTAGTGTAAACACTATGTTCTGTTTGTGACGTGTGCCGTACCGACTAGCTTTACACTCTCCGTAGGTTTTCGTCTGTATCTAATTACAAACTATTACACACATGATCAGGTATCATTCAAATATTTTGGTGTTATTCTCAATAACCGCTGACAAGACTTAAGTTGCCTCAATAGTATCTGGCAGAGAACCTTTATTTTGATTAACTTTTGATTTGCTCAAAGAAATTCTGGATTTTTGGTAATTTTCATTTGGGAAGTGTGAATATGCAATTAATAGAGTATTTTATGTTTTTTGAGCCTAATACAACGGAGAGAATTAAAAGAGATATCAAATATAGCCGACTCAGCAAACTTTATGTATTGAGTATCAATAAGGACACAAATAGTCTTATAATACGGCAGTTTTGAGATACTTGCCCTTTGAAGAACTCTGTAGCATGAAAGTGTATTTAGCTAGCGAAATGTACAGGAAGGTGGAACTGTCCTTGCTAGATAATAACATATATGCAATAGAGTCGGTCTATAACGAATTGGCTTAAAGTGAATTCAGTGCTATAAAGAAGAGGAATAAAATCTCCGAAAAGAATAACTATTTATCTATGTAATTGTATGTAGTAAATTCTGATGCTTAAAACAAAGGATGCCTATAACAAAGTCAAAAGTCAATCCCCTTTGACTTCATCATAGACCAACTCCACTGTATTTTTTTTATTAGTATTGTTATTGGAATATACCTTATTTGACCGTTATCAAAAGAATATACCTTAGTATCTACACCTAATTCTTTTCCACCCTGAAATAAATGCAATAAGTTTGTGGTAATGATGTACCCATTGCTTACTTTGGAAAACAGTCCCACCTTCTTTGTTTCACAATGTCCAAATATGCCTCCAAGAGCAGAAGAACCACTCTCTTATTGGAGCATGTTTTCTTATAAACTAATAATGAACAGCCAATCTTCTCTGCTATCATTATGACCAGACATTATTTCATTTGTACACAAGCCTTTAAATAAACATGTCCATATAAAATGAACAAGTCTTCATGCAATGAGCAAGTGTTCATGAACAATGACCAAGCCAACATACATTGCATAAGCCTTCATTCAATGAACAAGCCCTCAAGAATTGAAAAAGCCTTGCACTTCATTTTAACCATAGAGAGTTTATATTGATCTATATTTAACATTGCTTTGACATTCATGTCTATAATGTTCATGTACATTGTACATGTATTTTGAGCATTGCTTCAAACTAAGTTTAATTCTAACATGCAATGATACTGTATAAAAAGTACTGCCATTGTCTACAGTGTAACAGGTGACCTAATTATGGTGCATGAATCCTATCTCAATGTTGAACGTGATGCAATGAATGTTTCACTGAATTCTTTCTGAAATCTTCCAACAAAAAAAGAGACAATATGACTCCATTTTACTTTCTTCTGCAGCGTGCATACGTGATATAGGGTTTTTTATAACAATACATTATGTAGACTAGCACAATCTATTCTATTTCAACTCCCAAAGTAGCGAGAGATGCTGGTTTTTATACATGAAGCCTGATGACCTCTGACCTCCGATGTTCTTGTCTATACAGACGAGAATGTATCTACGATGTATACATAGCTGTAACCATGTAACACCGGCAAATCATCTCCAGAAAGAATTGTTTGAATCTTGATCTATTTGTCAGCTGTAAATATTTTACGGAATAAACTCTGCGCTCCTCGTCCCAGTATTTATGTAGTACATTACAACTTTTACACCCCTGCAGAAGTGCATCGGTATGTCAAGATCCGTAAAACATTTTGTAAACAACCAGAATCTGCGTCTAAAAATAAGCAAAATGCAGCTCGATTTATTGGTAGGAATTTATAGTGTTCAAAGAGTTAGGCAGTAAATCTGAGAGTTTAAGGTGATTGAATGCATTTATTGTCAAGAATTTACACCTATTTCATGTCGTCTGCCTTAATAATCCCTGTTCTACACTGTGTTCTGTTACCTATGGTATGAAGAGGCAATCGGTTATAGACACATTTAAATATTTAACAAATATTGCATTGCTCTGAGGGAAATATGGGAGTTTATGGACTGGTCTGGCACCAAAAAATATGTATATGGACCGAAGCGAAGCTGAGGTCCATATACATA
>JACSZP010033601.1:0-19364 GCA_016161895.1 Pinna nobilis
GATGCGATCAACATAGTCACCAAACTTAGTATTATTTAATGAAATAACGCCATCTATATAGCGGAACGTTAGGTTAAAGGACCGGGCTAAGTTCTTGTCATTATTCCACAGAAGCCACTTTATGAAGTCAGCCTCATACCAGTAAAGAAACAAGTCCGCAAGAAGAGGGCCACAATTCGTGCCTATCGGAAAACCCAGTCTGTTGAAAAGCCCACCCACCGAACACAACAAATATCTTGTCAATCAAAAACTCAAACATTCTGATGATGTCATTTTCAGAAAACTTAAAAATTCTTAATTGCTGACAAAATAGACGTTAATAGCTTGGAAAGAGGTTTTGTGGAACATTTGGCAGAACCTGCAATGTACCGTTGTTTGTAAGGACACTTATGTAATTTGGGAATCCAGTAAAGTAACGGGAGATCTAGTTCCTCATCTTTTGTTGGAATGCCAAAGGAATATAAAACAGATCTGTGATTTGTAAGGATTTCCTGTAACGTAAGGGTAGTCGGTGTATATGTGGGGTTGGCAATCGAATTGTCAATGCCCAATTCCCTAATTAAGCAGGCTATACAATTTGATCTGCATATAAAAACGATGTTCAACTTTATTTTTATGAAAATCAAAACTCGTAATCAAAACTGTTTATTAGTTGGAGTTGATATTGATAGTGGTTTTTGACTCAGGGATCACTTCCAGTGATTAAGATCAAATGTACCAATGATGGAGTGAAACAAGCGGTAAAACCCATCTATACTGACCCCTGCTATATTGAAATGCCGCTCGATTTGAAATCATTTATTTTCCAGCTTTATTATTTATTACTAGTTTAAACCTGATTAGTTTGGAACCTCTATTTATTTGATAGACAAATTCATTTACCTTTTGTTTCCATTTATCCAGTTCGACTCTATACATGTACATGTATTTGTATCTAACTGAAGTTATGTCCTGATTATCGCTTAGGATATTGGAAACTGGTAAATCTTTTACGATTTCATACAGTTTATATATGCTCTTGTTCAATTTCACCATGCTTCCTTCATTCACAAACCAATAAATAGAGGTTTAGTCTTAGAAGACAAAAACAAATAACGACAAGCAAATATATCAATATTTTCAGACTTAAATCCGACCAGACGTAATGATCTCGAAGTGTGTCCAACTCAATGTGGAATTTTAAATATTACCTCTCATATTAACTCGAAGGAAAGAAATATTGCATCTGTTTTTCAGAATTTGCGCCCCCAGACCTGATTAACCATATTCTAATCCCTTTTTAGCCCAGATCAACCTCAATTTCTTAATACAAGGCAAGAAATTCGAGGAACCACGTCAGAGATTATAGGATCAAATGTTTGGGATGAACTGTTAAGTAAAGAGCTGCACACCATTGAATCAAATAATTTACTTAAGTCTAAAAATTTCTCAACTTCAGTTTGTCAGCCAATCAGACCTCAGTTCATGTTGAAGTTGAGAACATTCTCACTCTGACTAAAGTAAATTTCAAAGTTTCAGGGTGCAGGATCTTAGTCAAATTTATAATGGTTGCCGCAACTGGAACCTAAAACGTTATATCTTTGATAATGAAACAAATGGCACAAGACATCGATAGAATAAGAAAAGAATATCTTCGTGTTGCAATTCTCATGCTTTACAAGTATTTATTTACACATAAAGATCAACAAATTAACTCATCTCTGGCACATTGTTCTTCTCCGCGCTTTATAACATTTGTTAGTCTAATAATTCAGTGCAGTGCATGTATCTTAGCAGATAATAAACTCTCAATGCTAATGCAATGGTTTCTGTCACGCGCACAAACATTGGACCGCTGATATCATTTATCTTCTAAATAGAGAATCGGCAAAAATATCAAATTCTCATACATAGACAAACTTTCACTTAAAATAAATCATGTAAATTTGTTTTGCAACATTTATTTCATTCTAAAGTTTAAAAAAGGCCCAGGGGCCTTAACTGTCACCTGAGGAATAAACTCGGTCGAAGTAGGCCCACTGGTTCCTGGGAAGAAACCTAAATACGAAATCCAATAGTAATCCTACGTAGAATGTTCAACCCCAGGTGGAGACCATAATAACCACTGGAACTTCTATTGACCAAACCTGAATTCCCAAAGGATGTCATATTCCAGAAATCAGCGTAATTGGCCTTGTACGTTCACAGAATATGATTTTAAGATAGGGAAATTTGGAACCTCTTCGGTCTCTGGCCGGGGCCAATTTTAGATCCAGGGAATGGTTGAGTCACTATCACACAATGTTCATCCGTGGCAAGTTTGGTTGAAATTGACCCACTGGTTTTTCAGGAGAAGTCTTACATGTTGTAAGTTTACGCACGACGGATGGGATTGGGTCGCAATAGGTCACCCGAGATAACTTTACAGTTACCTAAAAACCAAAATAAATAAACATTCGAAAAAGATATTATTCTTTCTTTCATCATTATATCTATAATTAAATGTGATGAATAAATTACAGTCAAATTCGGTTATAACGAATGCAACGGGGTTGGTAAAACAACTACATAATAATGGTATTTCGTTGTTTCAGGTTTTACACATATGTAAGGTTAAGATATGGGACTCGGAAATTTTGTTCGCTATTTCCAGAAATTCGATGTTCCCGTCTTCGCTATTCTGATTGTACTCAACCCGAATAAGGATATGTTTCCACGGAAGAGGGCTCGATTTTGCACAAGACGGACTATGGTTCAGTGTTTTTATTTCACTTGTCAATTGGATGAGAATTCAAAAATTGGGATCCTTTTTCAGAGGAAGTGTTGGCATGTTAAATGGCCCCTCCCTTGCGAAGGAAAAGATACTTTCGAAGCCTTTAATGAGTTTGATGCCTCGACGGATAGACTGATATAATGTGATAGTAAGGTAAAAACACCGCTAGCGTCAATTTTGTAATAATAAATATAACTAAAACACAATTTTGTCATTCTAGAGACATTTTATGTATGTAAAAACGGCACAGTTAGGCCAGTATGTAAACAAAATCAGAAACTTGAATGTATCTTTTGTCTAGATTAAGACGTTTGGTCTCCCAAATCAACAGTAGAAGACGACGAATGGGTAACCAAACTGTTGCCATGGTAATAAGATGTGTATAAATCATATAAACTTTGCATAAATCTAAACAGAATTATATGCATGGCTCTTTATATAACTATAAAATATGCTCAAATTATTGTCTTTGCGAATTCAGAATGTCTATGGCATTCTTTGTGATCGACAAAGGCGTATAAATCGAATACTAGATAAACATATAATTTAAAAGAATTAAGAGATATATCTGATTATTATTGTGAACAAAAATAATATGATATGATTTCAAGAAGTGATAAAATTTCAATAAAGTGAAGATAGATGAATAAATATTGTTTGTTGTTAATGCATTTCACTAAGACTTGATAAATTTTAATGAGCATTATCAGAATATAAGACAAACTCAATGTTAAAAACGTTCGTAACACGCTGGTTTCTACTACGGATCTCTCCGTTTACCTGATCAAGATATAGGGCTCACGGCGGGTGTGATCGATCGAAAAGGGATGCTTACTTCCCCTAGGCGCCTGATCCTACCTCTAGTGTGTCAAAGGGTCCGTGCTTGCCCATTGTTTTATTTTGTATTTTTCAAAGGAATCATTGTCCGTTAACTTTACATTTTCATCTTAATTTGACTGGAATAGCGGCAGATGTGACCGGTCTGCAAGCTTTTGCTCTTCTATGACATCGGATCCAAATTGTGAGTATGTATTTGTAAAGTCTTCATCAAATTTGTTTATAACATTTTTTATTTCGCTCTGCATTTTCATTTGTCCAGAGACGGTCACATGTTTGGCCATTTCAAGTAAGATTGCACTACGAGCCGGGTAAGTTATAACATTACACTGCTATGACGTTGCTGTTACTGTTACGTCATCCAGCATTTTGGCCGCCTACTATGGCCTGTACAGGACAATATTGTTAATGAGTATCTTCCGAAGAAAATTAATGTAACCTAGTTGATCAATAGAAATTTCAAGATCTTAGTAAAATAAAATAAAACAATTACTGCACTTCGGCTTCGGTCGATATTGTTTTTGTACTCAATAAATTCTCATATTGAACCAATCATAATGCAATAATTGTATTATATTGCTTCCTGATTAGTTTTGCGTTTGATATCTTGGTATCTGTGATACCGATACAGTAAGAACGGTGTCAAAGTAAGGGTTTGAATGAAAAGGTAGATGTAATTAACAGTGATTGATTTCTATACGGAATGCACAATAAGGAGTCGGGCAAGTACGGAGTCCTGGATACACCATAGGTGGTAGAAGTCTCAAAAGATTCTTGATCATTAGTGTGGAATTTGAAAAACCATCATCGACATTCAATGAAGTCTCCTTATAGAGGTTTTAATCAAAATTCTTAGTTAAATTTGGGGGAAAAGCTTCATCATCATCGTTGACGTTTGTTTGCACCTTGTTTTGGGCATGTATCATACATTATACGTCAGACCAAATTGATATTGATAATTAATGTTAACTAATGAATATCGGAGTGACGGGGTGAATTTTCGATAATTACCGTTAAGACCATTTGTCGACCACACTAATTGATTAATGAAAAACAAAAACACAATTAACAGAAACCTACGCAGAAAGTCATTCCTATAGTCCCAATGTTCTGAAAAATACATTTCCTCATATAATTACCAACGTCAATACGGTCAACCAGTGCAAGGCAGCAATGTATTTTTCTACTTGTGTTAGTATCCACATACGTAAACAAAACGTCACTTCAAACAAATAAATAACAAATAAACAACATCTGCAGTCATAGTAGTAACATAGTTATATGAAATGAAAATAAGAAAACATGTGTTATACAATAATCCATATGGAATATATATTTTGAGTGGACTTTGGTTTTCTGTTGCTAGGACAGACACAAATCCGAAGTATAAGATGGTCACATTTAATAAAACGGGGAAAACACGTGCGAGGTTTTAATTTGTTATATATACGTTGCATTTTAATGATGTTCACCTAACTCCAGAATAGACAGACTGCCTTTACTTGGCGTGCTTGCTTTTTTCCAGAACACCTCAGGACTCGTCCATAAAACTATTAAATCCAAAATAAATATGTGTTACGGAAAACAGAAAAACGTTTGTCCTTTTGACAAAATGATGGGTGAAATATGATTTAAGTGTCATACCGTTTACCGGTGTATCATTAAAGACAAATGCAACATAAATCCTGATATTTATTTATAGCTTTTCCATTGGTGATGGGGCAGAGATACGCACAAAGATTCAACAAAACACTCATTAATTTTCTTTGGAAAGATTGATAATTATATAGTATAGAAAATATGTGTCTCTGTCTGACACAAAATATTCAACCGAAGATATAAACAAGAAATGGACATCTCTCTGAATCTGTGTTCTCTTGAGTGATACAGCCAAATCTTCTGCAGTACTGTTGTTTACTTTCACGTACTTTAATAGAATGAAATATGAAGGTTATCTGTATTTGACACTGCATGGGATGGTTTTTCCTGTCTAGATTTCATTCCTGAACAGTCTTAGATTAGAATATCTACGTGTATTTAGCTGAGAGTGTATTGATACACTCGAGCCTCATTTCTGCGGACGCCCATTATCCGGATGTTTCATCTTCCGGACGACATTTCCAGGCACCTAAATTTTTAGATTGCCTTGCACATAATGACATGTAATGTAATCCGACGCTTCATTTATCCGGTCAATTTGCTTGGGAACGAAAGTGTCCGGATTATTGAGGCTCTACTGTATATCCCTGACATTATCGGGTCGAGCATCTTATTCACTGGGATAAAATTTAGTATCATTTGGATTGTGGTTTCATATATTTCATCTAGATTATGAGTTTTCAGTGTGGGATGTTTAAAAATATAAAATGACATCACTCAAAGCTTTATTTCCGAAACTCTTTACCCAAAGTTCTATTAAAGATGAGAATCCAGGGCGACGTTATCATACAAAACTCATACCTAACATAGTCCATCTTAGCCACTTACTACCGAGAATTCCTGTAAAACATAAACATTTTTACTATTCGTCAGCAGGTGTTCAAAGTTACAATTCCAAATCTGTCACTTATATGAAGGCGTCACTGAATACCGGAAAAGGGCTTAAAAGGTTGGTCATTTAGTGCCATTGAAAGTTGAGTGTTCTTGTCCTGGAACACACAGTGTCTCTAAAGGAGTAATCGAAGCGACCCGTAGCGTTTGCTTCAAACCCGTTGTTGTTTTCTGGCAAAAGAATAGTTGCCCATTATCTACACAGTCACTCCTTCTGCGTAGCAAGGAATAACGACATATATATTTATATATATCTGATAAACTGACAAGGGATATCAAAATTGTCATCGAACCTATAGTCATTACAAAAAGTTGAAATAACCTTTGTTGCAAATTGTCTTTAGTTACAATTGATCCAATGCAAGATTGTCACGGATCGGATTCAAGACCAAAGGTCTTCCGTATCTGAGGCGGGCGATCTGACCACCAAGCCAGACGTTCTGTCTGTAAATAATAATAATGAAATCAATGAAAAGCAATTTTGACTGAGTTTCGGATATCCTTGGTACTTCAACATTATTTCATTTGATAAAACAATACACTCCGGAGGTCAGCCGGATCATTAATCATGGTTAGATAAACAGAGGGCGTAACAAGAAAAGGAAATGGCCTTTATTTCTCCTGGCTTTGATGTTGAAAATTTTCCTTTTCCTACAAATTATACTTAAACAGCCCAAATATTTCTTTCTCATCAAAGACCTGTACAAAACATCATTATCAGCTTCGTTAATTGTTTTGTAGAGAACTGATTTCTGCGCATTAACTAGATAACTATGCTGTTGATAATTGATGCGAGCTCATCAGGGTCGTTACCGTCACACGTCAAAACAACAGCTCTGATTATTAAAGAGATCACGTGACATTAATCTGTTTTCGACGCCGGAATCACATTTCAAAAAAGAAAATAAAATAGATTGATTGACCGAACAATGATCGTCAGGAGTTTGGACAAGAAAAGAGGGTTGATTTAAATATTTGTATTATCAAAGAATCATTTTACTTGAAATGTTTGATTGTTTTTTTTCATGTTTATATTGCCACTTAACACTTTTTATTGATATTTTGACCAGCATATTTATTCACGAGTGTTTGCTTATTCGCGAAGACTATATCCTTGCTTTAAGTTCTAATTCTTCAATTTTAAGTAGGCTGACAAGAAAGCGGAAGTAGAAGATACCAAGGGGCATTCTAAATCCAAAAACCCACGACGGACAGCGCCATGGCAAAAACAAAAAGGGACAATACCACAAACTGCAATCCACATAGCATAACAAATTTAATTCAAAACGTTAATTACTACTCAATTTCAATTCAACTATAAATGGCTCTTTGAACACTCCTTTACCATGACGTGTATGTAATACAAAGTTTGATTGGTACTTAATCGAGAGGTCAAATCCCATAACCTTAATTAAGAATAAAAATATTTACAGGAGACATTGAAGGTGCTGTTGTTTTTGTTTTGTTGTTTAACATCCCACTCAAGAATATTTCACTCATATGGAGACGTCACCATGTACCGGTGAAGGGCGACAAATTTTTCCTTTGCTCGGCACTTATGGCCGTAGAGCAGGTAGGGTTCTTTAACGTGCCAACACCTACTGTGACAGGGGACCTCGGTTTTTACTGTCTCATCCGGAAGACAAGGTCGGCCAACCGTGGAGTGGCGCTACGGGAATCGAACCCGGATCCTTCGATCCGAAGGCCCCACCCATTGAAGGTACTAAAAAGTCTTAAGTGGCGGTAAATAGACGTGAAAGTTCAGGACAGTATAACAGAGCTTGACCTCTAGAGGCGGTTTTAACGGATCTGTGTTCGACATTCATGAACAGACATCAATTTCAATGCTTTTGACATATACCTGCAAAATATAGTGTGAAGATGCAGACCCTACTTTTCAAAGAAAGTTAATCACGCAAAGAATCCCGGAATTAAACGTTTTGTCAAATTTATTATGTGGTTTAGGTGTCCGAATATCATACTGGAAGCGCACTCGCTCTTCAACAATGAGATCCGGGTTCGATCTTTGGATCTGCCAGGGAAGTTTTGTGGATGGTATGTTAGTTGGAAACTGAAGTATACCCACGTAGATACGTGGTATACTTCAGTTTCCTTCCACAACAAGGCCCCTGCACGCCGACATCAGGGTCATAGAGGGACTTGATTATCAAATGACATGACTACTTTTCAATCTTTGTAAAATGAATGAAATTTAATCTTTGAATTTATAATTAATATATTTTTGTGTATAAACATATGAATATAAACTTATGATCTTTAACCTCACCATGATAACTGCGGTCTTCATGAGCCGTCTTGTCGTCTAATTTCTATTTACCACAAAAACCAAAAAAAAAAAAAAAAAATGATACATTTTAAAATCATGTGAAATATTTGCTTTTTTAAAAATTAAACTATCATTTATAAAGACAGAAATAACGTTCAAACTTATTTCGCTTTGATTTTGCCTCATTTGTACATGATTCTACAAATTTCATTTCCCGGTCGACCACAACTAGCGGTAACATAAACCATTACCATTGTAACATAAACAGGTCTTACACATCTGTTGTCCGTTAAAATACGTAAATGACGAGTTTGTTAAGTGGTCAGTTTTTATCACTTATAAGGAAGAGTAAAAAAAAGGTTATTGATGGCGCCATTATGGTCATTATCTGTAATACTTAGAAAAGGATCAGTTGTTAATTACTTTCCTATAACGCTCAATGGCTTCTTTTGGTTTTGTATGTGAATTTCAGGCCCACACAAAATAACCAATATTTTAGTATTGACCAAGTGTAACAAAGTGAGTGAGAACTCGTGCTATATTATGCTTCAAAAATTGTTATTTTTCTTGAATCTTTCGGGTATTTTGGAGTTTGTCTGAATGCCGTTTAAAGAGTTTAAATTTTTTATCAAGGGTCGGCACATATGACCAATGACGGGGGACACGGGAGTTTTCGCTACAAATGTAAAATTATGCACAGTATTAGCTTTGGAATGATTATCATAATTGTTTAAATATGTTTCTAATAATTATCATCTTTTTAGTATAAATCATAATTACTTTCAATATAATTTTAAGAATACAAATTAAATAATTATTTCTAGTAATTTTCTTTCTCCATCATTTGCGTATTTTGTTTGTTTGTTTGTTTTTGATTTTTTTTTCTTTTTTTTTCTTTTCCTTTTTGTTTTGGTGTTGTTTTTTATTTGGTTATATTTTTTCTACGGAAGTTGTCAAACAAAAACGAATCAGAAAAAACTTGAAGAACCATTCAAGTATTCGTACCTAAATATTTGGCAAAATCCACAAAAGAAATTACTAGTCAAAGTAATTTATGGTAATTGTTTACTGATTCACGCATTTTTGTTGAAAAGGCAGATCTTTCACATGAAAAAAGATGTTTAATTAACTGAAAAGTTCTATCCAAATTTCCAGCTTCAAACCGTCCAATAATTGTATCTTTAAGTTTATCACGAAATATTAAGCCTGTGAAATAATAGCATTGAAGATTTTCTAGACTTAACCAAAGATCTCCAGAAAAACACGGCGTCATCGTCTATTACATATTTATACAGATGTTGTTATAACACTTTTGATACATCCTTTAAAGGAATAAAATGAAACGACATCAAACGTTGCATAATTGAAAGAATAGCGGGAACCTGCATTGATTAATGGCCTATCTGACCATCTCATTCTGTTAAATAAATATGTATTGTCGGTTAGTATCAATAGCGAAGACCAAGAAGAAAAAGGGCGTGGAGGTTCAGCAAAGAAGTATTGTTTCTCAAGTTCATGATGATAAGAAAATGAATCGGAAGACTTCATCAAGACAGAGGATCAATGTATCTGTGATATCGGATACCATACCAAAGATCAACAAACTTGTTTGATTGAGTTATCGACAAAAGTCTTTGTTATTACGCTCAAAAAACCGTAGGCCAATAAATCAATTAACAAAGACAATTATCACTGTCGTTCTTAACGATCTGTGATGCTTTTGTGTAATTGTAACACAAAACAAAATTAGTAAGTGGAACATCGATCCGACGTAAAGTGATAATGAGAGAAGATAATCCAGGATCATGAAGCATTGTCCGTGACGCCATATTGAATTATGATTTAGGAGAACGACAAGTTGTCGCAGGATCTCAGTAAGTTAAACAATTGTTAGTCCTCAGTAAAGTGCTAGAGTTTATGGTAAGAGGACGCGTATTCGAGCATCGGTAGACGTTCTTTACACACTGATTTTGTCTATAGATAACTCCGTTTATCTGATCAAGATATAGGGCCCCGATGGGTGTGACCGGTTAACAGGGGATGCTCACTCCTCTTTGGCACCTGATCCCACCTCCGGCGTATCCAGGGGTCCATGATTGTCCCTCCCCTTATTTTGCATTCCTTATAGGAATTTTGAGATCTATCACTCTTCGTTACCTTTAGTTTTTCATGTGGCTAGTTTTTCATGTGGCTAGTTTTTCCTATCTTTCGCCTAAGATAAATACAACCATCCAAGATATTAACTCATTATTATATTGCTGCATCAAATCAAATATAGACAAAGGCCTATGCTTGTCCATTCTGGCAATGTATCAGAGAAAACCCTTTAACGTACAGACATTTACTATGGCACCGAACTTCTGCACCTTTGTTCACTCTATCTTTACATTACAATTGCTTTTAAAATGACTCGTTTTAAAATGCTTTCCACATTTTCTAGCAAATTTTGTTTTGTTTAAGAATTATGTGACATAAAAAGGTAAAGGCAACGAACAGTGATCGATCTCATGATTCCTACCAAAAAATTGCAAAATAAGGTGTTGGGCAAACACGGACCCCTGGATACGCCAGAGGTGGGATCAGGTGCCTAGGAGGAGTGAGCACCCCCTGTTACCCGCCGTGAGTCCTATGTCTTAATCAGGTAAACGGATTATCCGTAGTCAAAATCAGCGTGTAAATTCATTCTTACTCTGGTGAAGCAAAACGGTTTCCTCACAAATCGATAAATATACCAAGATTCCACCAAACCTTTTATTTTTATATGTAGAATTAATATTTTGAAGCTCAATGTCTTATTATTTACTTTAAGAGAATAGAGGTCCCAGTGTCACGGCAGAGTCGAATCATGAAGTATATCCTAGTCAGGGTTCACACCATATAGTAGAAATTTAGCAAAATGCTAAAACTTTTAAAAATTGGCTCAAAAATATTGATTTTGGCTAATTTCATTGCTAAAATAAATTCACAGTTTGTTTTTAACAGTCATAACAAAAACGTCCCTGGGGCAATATATTGATAAAATACAGGTAAAATCTTATCTCTTCCCAAACTATTTCAGATAAACCATTGTTTTGCTGCATATAAATTCATTTGGCTCGAACAAATTCAGTTTGGCTAAATTTTTGGCTCAAAAATATGAAATCCTAGCGTGAACCCTGCGGCAGCGGACGATTGGGTTTTGCTTTTTTTCGGATGAGATATTAAAAACTTAAGTCATATGTTACGGTATATGTCGGAATGTTAAAGACTCTCCCCTATTTAAAAGCAATAAGTGCCGAGCATTGACTGATATATTTAGCCCTTCACATGTGTTTGCAAATGTATCCATCTTAATGAATGATTCATGAGTTGGACGTTTAACAAGTATACAACAGACATAGACCAAAGAAAATTGCCCGGCAAGTCTCCAAAGTTTTGTGAAATCACTTTAATTAAAACTGAGTACCAGAAACTAACTGATGAATGTGAACGATAATCTTTCTGCATTAGATTGAAAAGTCTGAGTTGCCATTCCGGTTTTTCAATAGTTATTATTTTACATTCCGTGTACTAATATTTCTCTTGTATGGAGACGTCTGACGTTTAAGTATAACATGGCAATAGAAGCAGTACTCCATTGGATTATAAAATAGGAAGCAAAAGTTGGAGAAAAGAGAGCGACATTGCTGAGGCTATTTGATATCATAGTAATGATTATATTAAATATCATTTCATATATTTATGCATGATTTCAAAAGGTATAAAAACATCTAACGTTGCAAATTGAGGCCTGGCCAAAAAAAAAAAGAAGAGATATACAATAATTACAAACATTGATGATAAAGTTAAAATACAAAAAGAACCAAAGGACGCAAAAATCGAAGTCCCAACAAACATGACAAGTCGAGGAACAATAAAGTCTAAAATGGAAAAGAAGTGCAAATCCCTTATGGGATGGGACTAGGTGTCCGGAAGGAGTCAGTTTCCTTTATTCGCATGCAGCACTGGCCGCAAATATTCCACGGAAACCCTACGAGGTCGGTAAAAGGTCAATTTCGGTTTGAAATGTCTTGTATTTTTAATGTGACCAGCAATTGATACTAGTGATAATAATAATAATGACGACGATTACAATGAATATACTGATGATTATGATAATTGTAAGGATTGACAATATGACGTGAATGTAGCTGATATCAGTATCAATCTTGTTGCTACAGTGTCATTTTCAAAACAAAACAAAACCCGGACAACAATTATAAAAACTTATTAATTTTGAAGAGATAAACGTTACTGAATTGTGGTATTTCATAAACTGTATTAATTACTATCTATATTTGCTAAATATTTCACCACAGTCACTATATTGCAACTTTGGAAGGTAAGAAGCTAAATCATAATTTAATCTTATTTTCACGAGAATATTTTTTGTGTAGTTTTCAGCAAAAAATTTAGTTTCATCTCGTTTGAGGTACCACTTTTTACCTTTCATTCATACGGCACGTGCTTCAAATTAAAGGTCGGGACAACACAAGCGCTTGTTCTGACATGGCTCATTCGAAGGCCATGAAAAAAACCGCGTCACAAACATTGGACTTCCTTGTTGAAGGTGACAATACTCTAACGTGGAGCCATGTAGTCTCTCTATAGTGGAAGGATCTATTACAACCGTGGGTGAAACTCATTTGTTTTATAGTTAATGTGTCACACAGATGATCATTTTATTTATGCTTCCATTGAATAAAATCCATTGCAGTTGTCTGGACGAATGAAATTGATTTCCGTGTTGCGTGTTGTAAACAATTCCACTGTTCTGAGGTCCTGACCTTTCCTGGTATTTGAGTCTAATTGATGTAAAAATCCAGACCCAGTTTATATCTTTCCGTAAAGTTATAGCCCTTAAGCTTATTTCTTCATATGGAGCAAACATGGCTGTTTTTCCTAACTCATTTAATGCAATACCGAGATCCTATGCTTTAATCGCTCTGTAAATGATAACTTACTGAATAGGTCAAAATCTGTGAAGCATTTATCAGCCTGATGTTTCCAGGATCTTGTCAGACAAGATGTAAAATATCAACGAAAAACAACCGTATGACATTACCATTGCCTTGACACCGTAATTAGCTACAAGACGACAAAATGTTGGTCCTCCATTATAACGTGTTCCCCCAAAGCACTGAAGTTGATTCAGTTTCTTGTATCTGATTCATATTCGGCCTCTAAAGGTGTAAAAAATTCAAAAACATCAATACACGGCATAAACATGTCCTTTGCGAAAACTCTATATATCAGCGAACTAACATTTTCACTATAACCAGATTCCAAGTTAACGGTAGACACTGGCTGTATGTAAACAATTTTTTTAAAAAAAATTTTCCCCATTTTTATTTTAGAGGGGGAGGGGGTATGGTTTTTTGTTTTGTTTTGTTTAGTTTTATGGTTGTTGTTGCTGTTTGTTTTCATTTTTGAGTTGTTTTTGTTTGTTTGCTTTTGTTTTGTTTTGTTTTATTGGTTTATTTTTTTGTGTTTTGTTTCTTTTGTTTTTGTTTTGTTGTTCATGGATTTCGCTACATTCAGCAAGGTAACAACACTGAATCATCTGTCAAAAATACGATGACAGCCAGATTTTTCTCTACTTTTTATGATAACCCGGTTGCATAATTATGTAACATGAAAGAGATTATCAGCCACGAATAAACTGGCAAACCTCACATTATGAACCTACCTTCCAGCAAGACTAGGTCTTAGTGACTAAAATGTCTTAAAGTCGCATGGTCGGCTCTGAACACATGGTTACAGTGACTATGAACTCTATCACAGATGACCAGTAGCTGTTGAAATGTTATTGAACGGTTTCCCTACCTTGCTGGACAGTTTGGTAATGAAACTTCATAAAATGAAAGACAAAAGAAAACGAACCCCAATATCATTGACATAAAACGCCTTTAGGGTTTACGTTGAAGGTCAAACTATTTAATTTTTACAACCTCCTCGATGAAGATTTATGTTCATTGTCTGAAGCTTTTTTTATTCATTAATAAATACCTTAAATTAAGAATCCATATCTGGAAGAAGCTTGACTAATTGTCAAGGTCGGACTGTAGCTGCACAATACAGATTTTCAAGTGATATATATATATATATATATATATATATAATGGAACCTCATAGTTAAGGCATAACACTACATTGTGATACGAAACCTTAATCATTACTGGTTTATCCAAAGCAATCGTAATAGTTTGTGCAATTTGTATCAAAATCAAAATTGTAAACTGTTCGCATTTTTACCATTTTTATATCAAACAGATTTGTGACATCGAGCTGCGTGTTTGATATTAATAAAGGAAATTTCGTTGGTTTTTGTTTTTTCTTTGTTTTCATTTACAAGACATTTTTTATAAATAACAAAATGTTGCTGTTTCATGCACAGGCTATAAATATCAAACAAGCATATCATTTTGTTATGGGGGAGAGGGGGGTTCAAGAAAGTCTTTCATAGATAATAGTACATGTACTTCGTTTTGAAGCTAATATGCATTATCATAGTAAAATTACCAGTATAATTACAGTTTTGTATTTCTGTTTTACACTAAGATATGCAGTCTTGTAAATTAAACCATATTTTAAATAAATACTTCATTCCTAGTTTTTCATTTCCACGAAGAGACAAGTGTATCTTGAATTCAGGATTGGTATTTTATATGCCTCAGTTTTACTTTCTTGACAAAACAACAACAAAATAAATAAAAAACAACAACACACAGACGTGTTGCAAACATGATTAAGTTAAGTTGTTTCTGCTGGGATTTTATAACAAAACAGAAAAAAACCCGCCGGTACAATGTTTTACACTCTTGCAACAATCGTGTCTCCTTTAATTTCTCATTTATGTGACATTCTTTAATTGTAGAAATTTTTCTTCAAAATTGACAGAATTACTCCAAACACCAATATATTTGCAAGTGTATTTGTTTATGTTGTGGTGATTGTCTTAATAATTGAATTTAATTTGTATCCATGGAATTTCGATTAGCACCTTTTCTATTTCAGTTTTTTTTACAAAGATGTGTATTCGATTATATTTCTCAAAGTTTGAAATAGATCTATCAATTCTTTGTCTCCTAGACTGTTCTTTTCTCTGTTTGTTTAAGCATGTTTATTTTCTTAAGATTTTTTTTTTCATGTTACATATTATGCTGGTTTGTTGGTACAGTGACCCATTCTAACAAGAGTGCCTTAAAGCACATGGTACGCCTGTCGCTAAGATTGTCGTAACAACTTGATATTATGATATTGCACATCTTCATATGATATCAATTACACATCAAATTCCGCTAATTGGAATTAAAGGGGCATACCTCTGCCAAATATTGTCGTAATAACTTGATATTACGATATGCACATCTTCATATGATATTAATAACACATGGCATTATGGCAATTCACAACACACACAAGAAAATGTAACACAATAAAGAGGGAAGTAGGTGCTGACGGACCGTAACTCTATTTCTGTGAAAAGTTACATAAAAACCCGTAATATATGTTAAAATCACTGCCTCTTGTGATACTATATAACATTTGAAAGAAACTGAGGCAAAAATAAAAAAAGTTCTAGCATTTTGAGTGAAATTACACTCTTTCAAAATTAAAGGGGCATAACCCTGCCAAATATTTAATGAATATTGAAATATCAGAATGGCGTTATTTTCGCACCCCTGAGAACGGTTCACACAATGATGCATCTTACCATGTTTGGCGAAAATCCGGCCATAATTCTTTCTGTTATTGCCAAAAATGTCCGGACAGACGGACGGACGACGCCATATCATAATACGACCCGTCTTTGACGGGCGTATACAAATTGTTTACCTATAAAGAGATGTCACCATAAATTCTGCAAGGGCTGACTTAGTTAACCATGCTTTGCTGTTAATAATTTTGAATGGGTCCTCCGGTTATAAGGTCCCATTTAGACTCATGGAAACTGTGGTTAGTCTTCTTATCTTTAGTTTGTGTGGTTATTGATTCAAACCCACTCTTCGGAGGATTTACCGGTCAATTAGATGAGACATTCTAATCCGATCTCAAGTGTCATAGGCAAAATTGTAGCGATTGTTTTTAAGTCGGAAGGGAATGTTGAATATTGACTGAGTGTGTTATTGTATCATCGTTGAATTTGCAATCAAATATATATATAATTTGTATTGAAACGCCACCATATATGGTTATGAAATGGTGAATGGTTATGAAATTGGCTCACACGCGGTACTAAAGACCATTCAACAGTAACAGTTCTCCAATACACCTAATGTGACACGGGATCTCGGTTTTGACTGAAGATGGGTATATATTTCAAAAATCTTTAAACTTCAAATTGATATTTGCTCAGTAATTCTCTTGTCATATTTACTGTAAATGAAAATACGAAATGTCAGACAAGGTTATTCTCGTAACAAAATTTTTGGATAGTATAAATTGTTTGTTTGCAAAGAGTAAATAATTAGATTTCCTGCAGAGGCGAACAAGGATCTTAAAAGACACTCCTGTGAAATAAATCTCACTTGGTTTTTAAAAACTAGTTTATGGCAGTATTTTTTTTTCATTAAAATTATTTTTCCAAGGAGACGAATTCCCATCAACGGTCATTTTCACAATCTCATTCCCCGATTCAATGGTTTACTCTCAAAAGTCAGAAATTCAAACTTTCATCATATCAATAATGAAAATCAATTTCCTGAAATAAATTAGTACTGTACTTGTTCCTGAGATATATCAGTCAGGCGAACCGTCACTGCCCCGCGGTAAAGTACTCGTCTTCATACCACGAGGTACCGAGTTCGAATCTCGGCTTCTTCCTCCAGATATAACAAATAAATTAAACTGATGTCCCGTGTCACAGAAAACTAGTGTTGGTACGTAAAAATCTCCTTATAGCATCGATGTCAGTTCTTACCGAGCATAGGCCATACCTTGAAACTCTTTACCGAACAGTTCGGTGCTCTCTTGTGTATAAATGAATGAAGTTTACCAGGTTTTATAATTATATAGTTGATTTCAATTTTCAAAAGTTTAGCTAATTTTTTTTTCAAACTAAACAAAATAAAATAAACAGTTTGTTTTAAGTTTGTTGTTGTTGATTGTACCTGGTTTTGGTATGTTTACAAATACGCATGTTATTCACATAACGCATGCGGCGGTCTTGGCTCTGTCGTAAGCGTGCTCGGTTTCTGATCTGTGGGTCGTTCATATCCGCCTCGGTCTGCGATTTGCCTTCCATGTCCTTCGAATGAGACAGTAAAACGAGATCCTGAAACAATAGGTGACGGCTCCTTAACGAATCCTCACTGCTCAATGACCGTAATTGTCGAGCACACGCCAAATTTGTCGCAATTCACTAGCAAACGGAGGCGTCTCCGTAAAAGTGAAAAATTCGTGAGTGGGACATTAAACAACAATACAACCAACCAACAAACCAGACAATTGAATACTTAGTTAACGCCTTAGGTTTGATGTTGGAGTCAATTGATCCATGTAATCCTTTTGTGTCCCGTAATCATTTCACAGTATCAAATTCTGTCATTTTATCCCATAATCAAAGCTTTGAGAAACACACACCGCTAAGTGTAATCAATCTCAAAATATCACTCCATGTATTTATTCTCGGGAGTTTTCAAATAAGTTTTTTTATCACATGATTAAGTGCATTTCATCCGCAGATTTTCAAATTAGTTTTCCTCAAGTAGATGATGCACATATAATTCTGAAATTCCAAGCGCGCCATGAGATGGCTCTATGCTTTTTAATTGTATCTTCTTCAATTGCATCCAACGCTTCTACGAGAATCTGAGGACCAGCAATTCTCGATACTCTGAAATGGGATAAAGTATAAGTGTAAGAAGTGTAGGCGCATTATATATCTAACGTTCATAAGGAGGATTATTTGATATATATCGTTTTCAAAATTTTGATGGACAATTGGGTTTGGAGATTGTTAACGTAGGGTATTTGTTCTGTTCAGATAAATTTCAATCAACACATTCTTTTAAAGTACCAGTGATAAGTTGTTATGTACAGTCAACTTCGCTTAACACGAATGCATTGGGACCGGTAGATTTAAGAGCTTTGTTGTTTCAGATTTTATACATATTAGATAAACACAAGGGACTTGGAGATTTTGTTCGTTATTGCCGGAAATTTGTTGTTGTCGACTTCGCTATTCTCGAGGTTCACTGACAATACAATGTTAAGATTGACAACAAATTGGTTAAGAATAGGGTATATACATGTATTTTGTCTACTTTGAAAGTTTTAGTACTAGAAATAAAAATGAGGGGGTCATGAAACAAAGAATGCATTGAAACCTACTATCGAAAAAGACTTTAACATATTACCATCCTCAAAAACTACATTTATGTTCCTCGGAGCTCTCAAATTTTCATTGCGGATAATGATGCACCAATTTGAAGAATAAAACTAATATAAAATAAACGCTCCATCATTTTCCTGAGATATTTAATTTTATGTTACAAACACTCCTGTTTCAGAATCCTGTTTTAATGCTTCAAAAAGGTTAAAATTATAAGTCTTATGTTTCAGATGATGTTTGTATCACATTGGTGGGGACCACCGTGGCCTAGTGGTTCGTGTTTGACATCTGATCGTAAGGTCCAAGATTCGAACCCAAACCACACTGCGGTTGGTTGCTCCTGTCTTTCGGATGAGACAGTAAAAACCGAGGTCACGTAACATAGTTGTTGTTGGCCCGTTAAAAGAGACTCCCTGCTCTATGACCACAAGTGCCGAGCATAGGCTGAATTTGTAGCACATCAAAGTTAAACGGTGACGTCTCCATATTAGTGAAAGAATCTTGAGTGGGACGTAACCAATAATACAACCAACCGTGTATCTCATTGGTGGTTGGGAGATGGTCATGCAATTATTTGCGATAAT
>JACSZP010033604.1:0-19263 GCA_016161895.1 Pinna nobilis
GTCCATCAATGAATTGTCTCCCAAAAGAAGTGGTCCATCATTGAATTGTTGCTTTATGACAAGTTACACTGTAGATTTATTGATTTTGAAGTTTTCAATTTCCCCATTGGATTGTCATTATTTCCCATGTATATTTTCCACAGAAAGGTTTTGGCCTGGGATGGGTACCATAAAATTTAAAAGTTAAAGTAAGTCTGAGAATTTACTCAACTTCATCCAAGACTTAGGTAAATTTTAGTTTTAAGTTTTATGGTGCCCAATTCATTAAAGTATATTATATCAAGGTTAAAGGTCTCAGTTGCATTTTTCAGTTTACATGTGCACATATTTATGCTTTTGAAAAAGCTTATCTGGGATGGGCACCATAAAACATAAAAATTTACTTAAATCTGAGAATATTCTCAATGCCAGCATATTCTGAATTCTGATTTGCTGCAGTTTAGACAGATTCTTACGTTTTATGATGCCAAGCCCGAATCTGTTTTATGACTTAGGTTGATGTACAAGGATGGACAAATGATGACGGTCCCCTCAGTTATCTCCCCTTGTTGAATGAGGACTCTGATGATGAGGAGGAAGATGATGCTGAAGGATTAGAGGATGCAGAGGATATTCAAGACGAAGAACAGGAAAATCAGCAAAGAAGGCAGAAAGTTGACCCAAGGCGAGAGGTCACTTATGAGGTCTTTGCAGAGGAAGTTTGGCCGAAAATCTGCAAAAAATATCATGGAAAGTATCACCCCTCACTTATCTGGACAGAGATCATGTCTTTTATTAAGGGATCCTTTGAGGCACTCAAAAAGCCAGAAGGCTACCTGAAGAAAGGTGAATACCTGGAACTCGGAAAAAAGAGGGCCCCAAATTTTACTGCCGAGAGAGAACACATCTACAAGATATTTCAGAGTTATGACCACTTCAAGAGGCAACGATTCATGTTTGATGAAACTGACCTGGTCAGAGATGTGCATAACAGGTCAGTCATATTTAATTCTGGATCCAGCCATCCTTTTGTGTGATCATTAATGTATTGGTCAATTAAGCGCCCTTCAATTCACCAATAGGTTTGAGTCATAACAAGAAGGGATTTCTCTGTTAAATACTCAACTTTCAACTAAGGGGTTGGTTGGTTGGTTGTGTTGTTGTTTTATGTCCCAATCAAGAATCTTTCACTTATGTGGAGACGTCATCAATACTAATAATGGGCAACAAATGCTCGGCACTTATGGTTGTTGAGAAATTGGGGTTCTTTAACATGCCAACACCTACTGTGACGCAGCACAGCACACCTTTGTTTTTATTGTCTTAGCCCTAATTAGGGGTTTCAGAGTTCAAGTCTAAGTGAGATACAACCAGTAGGGGTGTAACGATACTGCGATGCATTGATATATTGGATCGTGGAAGCCATGATACAATACATCGTTACAGCAGAGCAGTATCGTGATACTGCGATGGAATTTTTTTTTAAAGAGTTATCTACCGTGTCAGAACTTTTCACTTAGCCACGATCTCGTATTATAACAAAAATGGCGGATGACACGGAAGCGGCAGTCTCTAATGTAAGCGATGTTGCAGTTTTAATGCAGTTATCAACTTAATGTGAATAAGATACCTGAAATTACATACATGTACACATATTAACGCATGTCTGTGGCTTTAAAAAGAAGTAGATGTCTCTCATACAGAAAAAATGAAATGTATAGTTGTATTCTCACCTTATTCAGCAGTCTTGGATGCATTTATATTGAAGGATATTCAAGGAAAACTGCTCTTAAATAAAAGCAAGTTGTATCGTGATACATATTGTATCGCCACCTTAGTATCGTGATACATATTGTATCGTGGACTCTTTCATGATACACACCCCTAACAATCAGTCCTTCAGATGTAACAACATAAATTATTCTGTAGAATGGGATCAAATCATGGAAAAACCAGGTTAAACTTAAGAACTTACTAGGGGGTTCAGAGTTCAAGTCTAAGTGAGATACAACCAGTCCTTCAAATGCAACAACATAAACTGTTCTGTAGAATGGGAACAAATCACGGAAAGGTCGAGGAGTTAAACACGGCATGGAAGTGGATAAATAGCTCAATTTTGTACAGACAAATGGTACAGTGTAGGAAAAAAGAAGAAACTTCAGTATTTATGTCTGTAAGTTAATGAAGGCCCACAATGACAGCACTTATTAAAGCTACGTAAAATATTACAAGTATTTAGATGACAAAATATGAATAATAAACCCTCTTTGTCGTAATTTTTCAGAATGAAGAAAGAGAGAGAATTGAAATGGACGATCCATCAAATTTATGTCGACGAAACTCAGGATTTCACCCAGGCAGAACTCTGTCTGTTGCTGAGAATTTGTCAGAATCCCAATCAGATGTTTTTGACGGGTGACACGGCTCAGAGCATCATGCGTGGCATTGCTTTCCGCTTCAGCGATTTACGCTCTCTCTTCTTTTATGCCAGGAAATCTATGCGTGCTGTGAGCAAAAGTGGAGCCATTGAAGTGCCTAAGCAGGTAAGCGTTGCTATGACAGGCGCTTAGGTGGCCCTATTTTATGTAAAGCCCTATAAAAATGTGCCATACTCTAAACGAATTGCAAAAATTTACCTTTTCCCCTGTAGTATCCCTGTATTTGAATATACTTAGAGGAATGTCTCACATAAATGGCTTCATCTTCTGGGAAGGTTGAAAAAGTGTCAATTTAGACTGTCGTTTATCTTTACAAGTACAGTGAGAAGCAATTCAAGCTCTGCTGTATAGTCACCTGTGGTCTAGTGGTTGTCATATTTGACTTCAGATCATGAGGTCCCTGATTTGAGCCCAAGCCTAGATGAAATTGGCTGTCCCTGTCTTTTGGATAAGAGAGTATGTTTCGCGTCACAGGAGGTGTTGGCATGTTAAAGAACCCTCCCTGCTCTACGGCCATAAGTGCTGAGCACAGGCAAAATTTGTCGCCCTTCACTGGTGTCTCCATGTAAATGAAAGAATCTTAAGTGATACGTTTAATATAATTCAAACATCAACTAACTCGACAGTCCAAAGTATTGGTAGGGTTTTGTCAGTATTCTTGTCTTGATGAGTCAGTAAAATCGAGATGTCAATTTGTTGGCAAACTAGATAGCCCTCACTACTCACGTGTCCCAAGTGCCTTTGACAGGCCAAAATTTTAAGTCCTCCACTTGCATGTGGTGATGATGTTTCTTAATTAGATAGAGATTTTGTTTAATAATAGCAAACTACAAGTAAACAGAATAATTTACCAAATTTAGTGCACAGCTAAGTCCTGTCATTAGATCAGTGTTGTTATACAAACAAAATCCTCAGTTGCAGGTACTCTATATAAATAACTATCTCTATCTAGGTGTACCAGTTGACACATAACTACAGATCACATGCAGGGATTCTCTTCCTTGCCTCCAGTATCCTTGACCTGATGGTTGAATTCTTCCCAGAATCCTTTGACAGACTGCAGAAAGACCAAGGTTTATTCCACGGACCCGCTCCTGTGCTGCTGGAGTCATGCAGCTTCAGGTACTATCATATTTGTTATGTCATAGTCATTTCCTATATGTACAATGTTAAACCAGATGCTTTTCTTTCTATTTTATCTACTTGTACTAATATAAAAGCAGTCAGATTTTTGAAGCACATCGCCTAAATTGGCAAATACATTTTGTTGTTGTTGTTCCCAGCAAATTTTGGCCCTGCGTGGCTCAGTGTGTTTGCCTTCTTATTGTACGGCCCCCGAGGCATGGTGGTTAGTGTATTAGACTGCAAATCAAGAGGTACTGGGTTCTAGCCCAAGCCATGCTACAGTTGGCCGTCCCTGCCTTAGGATAAGACAGTATAAACTGAGGTCCCGTGTCACAGTAGATGTTGGCACATTAAAGAACACTCCCTGCTTAACGGCCATGAGTGTTGAGCATAGGCAAAATTTGGTTGCTCTTCACCTGCACACGGTGACGTCTCCATATAAGTGAAAGATTCTTGAGTGGGACGTTAAACAACAGTACAACCAGCTAAGCCCTCTGATCGTGAAGTCTGGGGTTTGAGTCTGTACTGTGCTTTGGTTGGCTTTTCCATCGTTTAGACGGTGTCACAGTAGGTAAACAACATGCCAAACAACCCTCGCTGCTCAGTGGCTGTAAGTTTACAATATATAAAAGAAAAAAAATGTAATGAAAATTAACCAAAAAAACCCTCATAAGTATAACCTGAGCGGCCGTTTTCACAAAGAATCTTATAATAAAAATCACTCGTAGTCGTAAGTGTATGAAAATCTAATATTGTTTATTTGACAAATTCTAAATGTAAATAAATAAATATAGCAATAATTTGATTTCTATCACTCAAGTCAATCAAATTTCCTCACAATAGGTAAGTTCTATCATAAAATGCACAGAATATGATCAATTGAAAAATTTGCTAACTTACAATTATGAGTGATTTTGATTGTAAGAAATTTTGTCAAAAGGGCTCCTGATTTCCTACTCTATTTTGCTGTATGAGTCACATTGTTATCTTCAGCGACTTGGCCATGTTGTTGAGAGGGCACAAGAGGAAGACGTCCAGGATTGAGTTTGGAGCCCATCAGGCCATCCTGGTGGTCAATGACGCAGCCCGAGACAAGATTCCCGAGGAGCTACATCTTGGCCTTATTCTGACCATCTATGAAGCAAAAGGACTGGAGTTTGATGATATCCTCCTCTACAATTTCTTCAAAGACTCACAGGTACTTTTATTTATCCTATCAATATAACAAGCCTTTATCCTGTTAATTTCACAGAGTGATCTGACTTTCCAGATCACCACACCATGGTTTTCAGAATCCATATCACCCCTCTCTGAAACCAATGACATTGTAAACAAAGCAGCACTACATTTACCATGGTAACAGCACTGGAACTTACCATGATTAATTAGAATAATTCCATATTTGTTTATTGGTTTTTGCTGAAGTGTGTGATGCATTGAATGTGAAGAAACTGAATATTTTGTTGAAAATAATCTTCTTGTTCACATGTTCATGAACGTTGAAAAGTAGTTCATATTCCGTAAGTTTTTCCTCAAATGTTGAGTTTGTTTTTTGTCAACGGGGTTTCATTAGGTCTTCAGGAGAGGAACGTATTGAAAATTGCGTTTTAATTAGATTGATCAAGGACCAATCACTACTCTTATGGCCTTAAGATATGAATTGTTTTCCATGAAAACTTTTACAGGCAGCAAAAGAGTGGAGAGTGGTGACCGACTTCTTGGAGAAGTTAGCTGACAGGAAAGAGAAAAAGGACAAACCAAAAAAGGCATCAGAAAGTACACAACATAGTCTGGTGGAATTGAATCATGGTAAGTCTCATAATGAGATAGTTATATACCTCATAGAGATAGGTGTAGTGCCTTACCTTTCGCCAGGTGACTTACCTGGGTGTTTTTAGTTCATCAGCATACTGTTGGTGGGCTTATCAAATGACCTTCTGTCCGTGGTCCCCTGTCCCTCGTCTAAAGTCCACTGATGAGAATTTTCCTCTGATTGGAGGATTTTCGGCTGCTACAATAAATATTTTTTTTCAAGATTGAGTTTCTAGAAAGGAGCCATTTTTCTCCAATATGACTGTAGAGGAACCTCATCCCAGGAAGTTTATCGTCTATCCTTTGAAAATCCTTGTTATTTTTCAGAAAATACTGAAGAAATTGTCCTTAAATACTGAATTTTGGAACTAATCAGGAAAAAATTAGGGATCTAAGAATGGGAATTCAAATATTCAACCCGATTATTGATCGCTGTTTCTGAGAAAGCACTGAAGGGAATTCTTCAAATCTCAGAAAGAGGTTCCTCTTAGGGTTTAGTTTTCCTTGCCATATGGAACTAATCAGAAAAAATAGGGTTCAAAGATTATTAATATAGAAATAGAGGAAGTCTTATTCTTGTATTTTTTGTACTAAAATTAGATTGTCAGCAGGAAGCCCCAGTGTTTTGTAACACATCATATTTTCTTTTCTTTTACAGATATTCTCAATCAACCAGGCAGACCTCGACCTTTAACCTTTGACCAAAACCATCACAAAGTGTTGAACTCTGAACTCAAGCACTTGTACACTGCTGTAACAAGGGCCAGGGTCAATGTGTGGATTTTTGACGAGGACATGGAAAAGAGAGCGCCAATGTTTGAGTACTTCAAAGCTCGGAAGCTGGTCCGGGGAGTGCGCAGCTTGGATGATGAAGGGGGTGAGTGAAGGTGTTGATCTTTGAGTACAGATTCTCAGTATGATTTTTACCATATATAAATCTCTTGAATTTAGAGACCACCTGTCATATATGACCGTTTTTGCTCCTTCCCTTGGACAGTCTCTTAAAACAGGTAAAACTGTATGCATATAGATTTCCTATGTGAGCATATATGAACTCCAACCCAGTGGTAGTTACCGCTTTCTTGATATATTTTAAGTTTCTGACCTGGCTTTTTTTTGCAGGCTCCAGTGAAGAAATGTTTGCAGAAGAGTCTACTCCTGCGGAGTGGATCCGGAGGGGCGAGGACTTTATGAAGCACTCACTGTATGAAGTGGCAGCCAAGTGTTTCTCCAGAGGAGGGGACTGGTACATGGCAGATGTGGCACATGCCCACCAACTTGCTCTCCTGGCATTCAGGTACATTAGTATATGATCCTGTAGATAGGGCCAGTGATTTTCCGTGCTTGCGGACTCGCGGACGGAATCATGGAATCGGCAATCTGAAACGGAATTTACGTTTCTGAAAAATCCAATAAAAAATTCAAAACACAGCTCAAAATTGCTAACTTATTCTATTCGTGTTGTTATAAGCTCCATTTTTTACTTTATATACATATTTCCTCCGCTTAATTTGCACTGTTTATTGTATTTAATTCTCAGCATTACGTTGGAAATAGCCAATGTCACACCTGATTGAAAAGATGGGATTTACTGAATTCTGTTGTCGTAATAGTTATAGTTGCGCTTGCATCGAAGTCATCTCAAACAAAAATAGTATTTATAGATTTATGAGATAATTATTTGCTATGCTTTCTTGAATTACTGAACAAACATTGTAGTTTAGGTTTGATAGTATGATTTCACAACGTAAAACTGCACAGACAATATTTTTGTGACATACCGCTCGGGACTGATTTTTGGTAACAACAACAAACATGATGAACACATGGTCGTGTACATCGAATGACAGCGAGATTGTCGAAGGCAAGGATTATTCCGATATGCAATTCCCACACACTGTTAGGTATAGACTTTGTTTATTTTTGCTTGCCACTTTAGATAGATAACTTAAATAGTATAGCAGACTAATGAAAGTACCATTATGAGTGTGTATCATTAAATTCTTTTTATCTGAATGACGGAATTTTAGTTTTCATTGACTGAAACCGGTAAAAAACGGAATTCACCAAATCTTGAAACGGAATCGAGACAAATTTGAAACGGAAAATCACTGGCCCTATGTAGATAGGTATATAGAATTAAAATATTTCTTTATTCCTCTGCTGGTGAAATAAGGGGGAGGGGCCTAAAGATTTCATGTACTTCACTTCATTTGTCTGTCTGTCCGGCTGAGACTGTTTATGTTTCCTAGACATCTCTCTGTCACCTTTGCTGGTACTGCTATGAAACTGTTGTGAAGCTTCAAAGTGATGAGTTAAATGTGGTGACCAAGTTTGGCTTTGGCTGTAGTTTACCTACTTTTATTGATCAGCTTGCAGTTTTACCTACTCTCATTGACTTGTGATAATGTGACTTGCATTGCTCTTGTAGTACTCAGTACCCTTGCTTCTCTTGATGGGGTCATGTTACCGTTAAAGTAGTCAATATTAAGTCTGAGATGCATTCATGAATTCACAGTAGAGGGCTCATCAAGGGGTAAAGTTTCTGCAGGGACACAGATGTCCTTAAGACGAGAATATAAAAACTAATGTTTCATTCCACAGAATGTGTTGCCACCTCTCATTGCATGGCATAAAGTCCTGTAGCATTGGTAAACAACTCTGAAGCCTCTGATAGCTCAGTTCTTAGAGCAGCTGTACGGTTAGCCGAAGGGCTGGGTTCAAGTCCCAGTCTGCCTAACATTTTTTCATTTTGTTATATTAAGGCCCAACAAAATACTCACTAAATTATGATGAGTCTTTTGTGAGATTTCAAGTTTAGAAATCTCAGAAAAAAGGGAGGAAAGGTGTATTTGGGACACGGCATATCGGACCAGATAGCTCAGTTGTTAGAGCAGTGACATGTTAACGGGAGGCTTTTATTTTAGTCCTAGTCTTGCTGATATTTTTCTTCATAGCATAGATCTTATTTCAGAAAACACTCAATCATGAAGACCATTGATATTTAAAGTTTAATCCGAGATTTCACTATATTTTCTGCTTTATTTCTATATTTAGAATCAAAGACAATCCCACCAGAATGAGGGAAGAGTACCTGAACGCAGCAGCAAAGTTCCTGGAGTGTGAACTACCGTCTAAAGCGGTGCTCTGTCTGCAGAAATCCAGAGAAAAGGAACTCACGGCCTTCCTGTATGAAAAGTTAGGACAGGTCAGTAAGCAAGTCCTCAAAAGATCAGAATGACTTGTACCAGGGCAGATAGATAAGTTGTGAGCTCTTATTAGAGGAGGTATGCAAGGATATCCATTTTAAGTCCTACTATTCTCTGAACATTTATGGCTATCAGTAATGATATGGTAGCAATACTACGGGAAAGTGTCCCTTCATATGCTAAGGTGAAAAGGTAGATGGCAAATTTTATTCGCGGTCGGCAAAGCCTTGCCGATGACCCCTGTTCTGAAAGGTCGGTCAATATGCATTTTGCAAAAGCGTTGCTTGTCATGTTTATTTAGAGCACGGCCTTGTATAGTAGGAGAATAGGAGGACTTAAAAACAACATCCTTGCGTACCTCCTTCATTACGAGGCTGACAAGTTATCAATCAGTCCTCATAAGTATTGTGACGCCATTTGATAGTTAAAACGCCATTTTATAGGTACAAGTGTTTTCTTAAATCTATCTACAAAGGGCGTTTTCAGAATTCAGAACTTTTTGATTCACTTTTTCAAAGTTAAATAGACTGAATGACTTATCTCAAATGTTTTCAAATCTTTTGGATGAGAAAAATAGAATCTATCATCACTTTGTCCAGAGACAGAGAAATCTCACCCGAGTGTCAAAGACTTGCAGTCCACGACGAGACTTGCCAAGTCATGGATGTTGCAAATCTTTCACACGAGGATTGATCATTTTTCTCTCACCCTCAAATAGTGCATTTCGAAGTAGTAAATATATAGGTGCAACACTTCATTCAAGCTGACGGAATACGTCAAAAGTAGATTAAGACTTACCGGTAGTGACGTCAGGGGGTTCGAGACAAGCACGCGTGGTGTTAGACAGATATCTCAGAACGGGTAAATAGGTGGATTATTCTGTCTGGGGTGAGAGAAAGAAAAGTCCTGTGTTTTAGTGGGTGCAAATAATCCTCACTACTTGATGGTCATCAGTGCTGAGTATTGGCCAAATTTATAGTCCTTCACTAGCATACAGTAACTTCTAAATGATTATAAGTTAACCCTTTCCCCCCCCCCCCCAAAGTATCGGAATGGGATGCTCTTTTCTACTGATTTAGACCAGTCTCTTACGGTCTGTAGTGTTTAAAGGAATAAATGAAAGATTCTTGAGTTGGATGTTAAACAAAAATGCAACTATCAAACAAAGTTTTACTTAAAAAATTCCAAGACCCTTAAGAGATGAATTTAAGTGCGTAATAGCTTTTTTTTCAAAGAAAAATCTTGATTGCCTGTCATATAATTGACTTATTTTTTCACTTGGCACAAGCGTACAGTACATGAAAAATAAAAACATATTTGATATTAAATAAAGATTTCATTCTACGTAGCTTAGCGACTCACTGATTTTAAAAAGTATTTCTCTAAACATATCAACTGATCTACTAAATAACATTCCTAATGCAATCAATGGATGTTAAATCTACAATCTTAACTTTTGAAGAAAAAAAAAACAAAACATTTATTTAGCAGTGCTGATAAATCTGTATAAGTTTTTTTTCTGTAAATTCCAGAACTACTGTACCGCCTATCCGTGGTTCACTTTTAAACGGAATTCTAAATGTATAATGATGGACAGTCTAACCTGCCTTAACGACCCACTGAATTAAAGGAAAACCTGTCTTACGTGACCTTAATGTGTGGTTCCCAAAATGGCTTTTTTCTATATAAATCGCCTGAATTAAGAGACCACCTGTCATATGTGACCCTTTTTGCTCCTTCCCTTGGACGGTCTCTTAAAACAGGTTAGACTGTAATTGAATGTCAGTGAAACACCTTTGATGCTCAAGTATTGGGTCACCTGAATTACTGAACCACATGTCGTCTTCAACGGTTTTTGCATCTTGGTAGGAAAGTCTCTTAAAAACAAAACAAATTTTTCTCGAGGGACTTTTCAAATCTGCATCTTTTGATAGATTGCTGCAAGCAAAACTCTCATAAATTGTTGAGACTTGGGGAAACAAGTGCTCTTGTAGAGATATGTAAGATTCCTTCTTTTACAGTTACAGAAAGCAGCAGAAACTTACAGAAAAATGAACCAGCCCATGCACAGCAGTCGATGCTATGAACAACTTGGAATGTTTAACATGGCAATAACAACACTGTTTGAAAATGAGCTGTATGATATGGCCATAGACACCCTCACACGATACAAAATTCTCAAAGAGGTAGGTCCAAAGAGTAGCCCAAGACACCCTCACATGATGCAAAATTCTCAAAGAGGTAGGTCCAAAGAGTAGCCCAAGACACCCTCACATGATGCAAAATTCTCAAAGAGGTAAGTCCAAAGAGTAGCCCAAGACACCCTCACATGATGCAAAATTCTCAAAGAGGTAGGTCCAAAGAGAAGACAGTCATTAGATACAAAATTCTCAAACAGGTAGGTCCAAAAAGTAGACACCCACACAAGATAAAAAATTCTCAAACAGGTAGGTCCAAAGAGTAGACACCCACACAAGATACAAAATTCTCAAACAGGTAGGTCCAAAGAGTAGACACCCACACAAGATACAAAATTCCCAAACAGGTAGGTCCAAATAGTAGACACCCACACAACATACAAAATTCCCAAACAGGTAGGTCCAAAGAGTAGACACCCAAACAAGATACAAAATTCTCAAAACAGGTAGGTCCAAAGAGTAGACACCCACACAAGATACAAAATTCTAAAACAGGTTCCGAGACAATGTATTATATTCAGTCTCAAAATACAAAATTCTCAAAGAGGTAAGTTCTGAGACAATGTATATACAGTCTCAAGGTACAAAATTCTCAAAGAGATGTTTCTGAGGGATATGTGGAGAAAGTCTAAAGATACAAAATGTTCAAACAAGTAAGTTCTCAGAATATGTGGAGACACAGGACTTCTGCTGTTAAGTGTTTAGCACGTTTACCTTCTGATCAAGAGATTGTTGTTTATTATGACCACCATCCTGCTGCACGCGATCCCTATCCTTCAGATGAAAGAGTCAAGACCGAGTGGTTAGCGTGTTCCACTGCGAATCGAAAGATCAGGGTTCCAGCCCGAATGCTCGCTATCCCTATCCTTCAGATGAAAGAGTTGTGGCCGAGTGGTTAGTGTGTTCCACTGCGAATTGAAAGATCCAGGTTTTAGTCGCGTAGCGCCACTCCGTGGTTGACCGTCCCTGTCCTTCGGATGAGACAGTAAAAACTGAGGACCCATGTCACAGTAGGTGTTGGCATATTAAAGAACCCTCCCTATTCTATGGCCAGCAGTGCTGAGCATAGGTAAAAATTGTAGCCCTACACCCGCACGTGATTACGTCTTCATATGAGTGAAATCAACCAACCAGATGGTCACGAGATGCAATTTCTCAGAGGTTTATTTCAAGAGTATTTGTATTTTCATAAGATTAAAATTCTTAAGGAGGTTTATTCAAAATATATCCGTAGACACAGTAACAGGATACAAATTCTCAAAGAGGTATGGTTATAATGTGTCTGTAAAACCCTCACAAGACAAAAGTATTCTCAAAGAGATATGTTTCAAGTCTATTTGTAGATACAGTCACTAGCTACAGCATTCTTAGAGGTGTGCTCATAATGAATATAGAAATTCTAAAACCTTCAGTCACATGTACTACAACTTTCACTTCATCAAAATTTCCTCCATTCTTAAAAATTAGCTTGAAAATAAATGAAAGTTTAGCAGTTTAAGGGATGGTTTAACTTGAGAGAGACTTCAAGCCGAGGGGTCCGGGGTTCGATTCCCGCAGCGCCACTCCCCGGTTGGCCATTACTGTCTTTCGGATGAGACAGTAAAACAGAGGTCCCCTGTCACAGTAGGTGTTGGCACGTTAAAGAACCCTCCCTGTAGCCCTTCACCGGCACAAGGTGACGTCTCCATATGAGTGAAATATTCCTGAGTGGGACGTTAAACAACACCGCAACAACAACAACTCGAGAGAAATGAATTGTGTATTCATGATAAGAATATGTATATTAGTAAGTACACAATAAAACTATATTTTTATTATCAGAAACTGGAGAAGGAGAGGAAGGAAGTTCCAAGAGTTCTCATTGAAAATGCCCCCAGCATAAAACACAGTGAAGAAAACCTCAGCTACAAGTCCGCAGAACTGTACCACAGAACGAAGAACTTAGAGAGAATGATGACGGCTCTGAGGAGGCTGCCCAAACTGGAAGACAGAACCAATTTCCTGATCAAGAGAAACTACATCAAGGAGGCAGCCAGCTTGTTACTCGAAAATGGTAAATTCTCTCACTGATGATAACTTACAGCTGATTGAATGATGCCTGTTGTTTTTAACCTAGCTGGAGCCGCTTTGGCCTAGTGGTTATCCTGTTTGACTTCTAATTGAGAGGTCCGGGTTTTGAGCTCAAGTCACGTTATGGTTGGCCATACCTGTCTTTTGGATGAGACAGTATAAACCATGATTCCATGTCACGGTAGGTGCTGGCACGTTATAGAACCCTTTCTACTCTATGGTCGAAACTGCCAAGCATAGGCAATGTTTCTTGCCCTTCACCGGCACATGGTGACGTCTCTGTATAAGTGAAAGCTTCATGAGTGAGACTTTAACCAACAATACAACCAACTAACCAATCAATATAGCTGTTTCTCCTGACCAATGGGTCTTCTTCTTTGCTCAGGCACTCTTACAGCTCTTGACATCTTCAGATCATTACCAACTGTCATTGGCTGTTTCGACCTATCAAAACCATGACATCCTACAGTTGGCAGGTCCAAAGTGGTGATCGTCTCACTTCCTGTCATGTGACCTCTACTCCCTCGTGTCTCTTCTGTGCCAGACACAGCATGAAGCTCTCTGCTTCTTCTCCAAAAACTCTGGCGCCCTCTTTTTTCTGCTAGCTCCCATATGGGACTCTTGTTTAGGAAGAGAAACCTTTGAAGCCAACTGGTTAGAGTATACATTTTCAATACCATAGTCGCTCAATTCTAGTTCCTATCTAGCTTAATTTAATTCTTTGGTTGGTTTGCCTGGTCACTGTTGATGCATTATGTACCGTAAATTGGGATATTTTGGCCATGGTTTAATTTTGGCCAATTTGGCCACCCTAGGAAAATGGCCAAAATTTAACTGTCCAAAATATGTACACGTTAGATGACCTAAAAACCCCGATCCGTTTCAAACATTAATCAGGAAATGTTTCTAGAGTTTACATATACTGTTCTGGTTATTTATAGATCGTCTGTACCCTAACGTGATGTAATTACCATACAGGTAAATCTGTGTTTGTCTTAGTACCGTGTGTCATTTTCTATTCATGCCGTGAGTACACTTCTGTAACAAAAGAATTGTGTACAGGACGGGTCTGCAGGATAATTGACTATTATACATAATAAAATGTAATTACACCTTTCCTAAGCGAGTTCACTCACTTCACAAAAATTTTATCATACTGTGGACAATTGTTTGACTGATCAGATGTTTAATTGTTTTACAAGAATATTTTAAATGACAATAATTTGATGGTAGACCAATTTTAAACATGGTATAAACCTAAATGGCCAAAATTTAACTGGCCAAAAAATAGCCTTTCATTTTGAGACCAAAGTGGCCAAATTTTGGCAACACCAAAATATCCCAATTTGCGGTATGAGAATGTTTGCCATCCAATTGGTCAGTCTACTTACAGAATGTTGATTGTGATTATGTGATGAAATTTGTCAGTTTCAGGGCTCACCCTGTTGGTAGCCAATTTAGCCATTGACTAATTTTGGGGTAAATTGGCTAAAAATAATCATAATTGGCTTATATTGTAGCTAACACTTTTTTGTTACTGTGGTAAAATAGCGTATCTTTAAGTTTGATTGGTCTCATATTTTCAAAAAAGTTAGGCGAACATGTTAAAATGTAATTCAGCAATGAAAATAAAGAAGCAAAAGAGAGATGATTCAAAATTAATTGGTAACAATGCCCAAAGTGGCTAGCAAATGTCAGTCTATGTAAATTATCAAAAATATTTCACATACTGGTAAATGTTCGTTGGCTAATAAAATAATCCTTTGGCTAAAAAAATCTTGGTTGGCTAATGTTTCGGCTAACAATTTTCTTAGTCCAAGGTGAGCCCTGAAGTTTGCTGCTTTACAGGGGCATGAGTGTTCCACATACTTGTCTTCATATTTATTGATACAAGAGAGGTATCAAAGATGAATATATGAAAATACAGTTGAATCTTGAAAACTCAAACGTTGATCTTTCGAAGTTCTTGATTTCTCGAAGTAAGCGACAGTCCCGATTTTTTCCTTAATGAATTCAGCATAGTTAGTCTCGATCTTTCGAACATCGACGGCGACATTTTTGATCTCTCGAATAATTTCACTATCCAAAGCTTAAAATACCTGTGAAATCTCATCTCAATCTTTTTTAAATGCAAATTTTCGGCAGACACTGTAATTACTGAGTGTTTATTTAGTCACGAAAGGTGACAACATTGGTAAAATATTACAGGGTATTTACCAACATAATGAGTGATGAGAACATTGTCCAGGAAGGGGAGTGAAATAGAGGGTTCGGGGCTTTTAGCTGGAGAATAATCGTATTTTTGAAAACTTGAAGTCTCGAAGTTTATCAGCGGCCCCGAGCAGTTCGAGTTTTCAAGATTCAACTGTATATAAAGAAGTTGAAGGGACGTAAAATATTTATCTCGTTATAGCAGATCTTTGTTATTCAAATTTACAAAGTAAGCCATGGAAAATGCACCGGAAATAGAAACCTTCTCGTAACAACCGATACCTCGTTACATGTGATCTTGTTATTTGCAAAGTTGACTGTATATCAATTCATTTTATGAAAACTTATGTTTTTGTATTGGGGAAACTATTTTTTAAATGTTCATTAATGAAACTCATAATAACCAGCATTCACACTAATCTTACAGATCGCCTTGAGGATGCTGCAGACCTTTACTTGACACGAGGAATGACCAAGGAAGCTATAGAATGTGCCAGGCAGTCTGACAAGAAATTCCTGCATGGACGCTGTCTGTTAATTGATGCCATGGTCAGTTCCTATGATTATCTGCATGGACGGCAAAGTGCAAATTTCAACATGGATGAAGTCTGCAGAACTTTGGACCAAGTCTTCTTTTCATTCCAAGACCACAGCAACAAGGACGAGGCTGGGGAAGCTTATTTGTTGAGAGGGCAGCTGACAGGAAAAATAGAGTATATAAATAAGACTTTTGGTGCATTTACGGTAGCAAGTCCTTACAAAAGTGAAGTGGGTATGTTGGAGTGCATGCATTGGATGGTTCACAACTCGGATCTGAATGATGGGAAAAATATGAACAAGGTGATCATCGGAATGGACAATTTGTTCAGTGTCCTTAAAGTGCTGGTCTGTCAAGAAAATCAGTCAGAAAAGACTAGGCTAGAGCGAATACTGATGTTCTATGGCTTCAAGGGTGATGAAGATCCAAGTAACCTTATCTTTTATCCTCAAATGAAACCAAGGGCTCTTGACATATTGAAAGAACCCGTGAAAGGCAGAGACAGAGAAGAGCATGAGCAGAGAGTGGGCCGTGTTGAGGCCATCACTAGTATTTGCCAATTCTTGATTGGTAGAGGACTGGAATGGAAGAGATGCATTTCGGAAGCTTTGTGGAAACAGCATGATCGTCACAGCCAGTGTCCTGATTATCAACTGGGCAGGAAGTGCAGGCGGACCGGAGCTGAAGACAGGAAAACTGAGGAAGATAGACTGAACAATTCCAGTGAGGAAGGATCACAGGAAAACAGTGGGAGTAGTGATGATGAAAATCAGCAAGATGAGTGCCCACATCTTCATGAGAACTACACATATGACATGCTCAACTCTCTGATAGACATCGATATGTTGTTGATCGAGATGGATGCCAAAGTACAGGAAGGAGTGGACAATGTCCGGAAACATGCTTCAAGAGACATGCAAAGGGACTTAGAGCTTCTGAAATTTATCCCAGATGATAGCACAAAGTTTCGGTCATGTGATGCCTTATTGCAGGATATGATGCCCAGTCACTGTCACTTGAGCGTTCTCAGTAGCACACCACCGAGAGCCAAGGATTTGAAGTTTTACTTCAGAAAGAAGAGAAACAATATCAAACAATTCCTGACTCGATATCTGAGAAAGGAGTATGACATCATGAGAAAAGAAGAGCCACAGGCAAGCACAAAGGTGTTCGTAAAGTTGAGGTTTCTATTCCAGTTGATGGACCTACAACTTGGGGATCAAGATCCTAAAAGTGTCATGTTAACTTTTGAAAATGAAATTCTCAGTGATTTGGAGAAGAAATACACTGATGTTAACCAAGTCAGATATGAAATTCAAAAGAAAGGGTTCCTTGCAGACGTCCATTTTGATGAAAAGGAAGGAAAGAAAAAGGTATACCAGGAATGCATTGCCAGGAGATTCTATGATGCATATGACTACTTGTCATATGTGAATTGTGATCCAACAGAGGCTCTCATCAAATTCACAAAATTTGTTGTAATGCTTGGTGATAGAAACAAGACGAAGCTTCTTCCAGGCTACAGTCAATTCTTCTTCTGGTTGGAATACTTCACCACTGTTGGGCTGACATTATCTGCAAAAGTTAAGAGAGAGTCGAGTTTCTTCTTTGTTGTACCTGAATCATTCATATCAGCTGTGTACTTGGTAGACGCCAGCTATGTACACAAGCAAGGTGTGTCTTTGTTTGAAGCTGTGCAACGGTATAATTCCGTTGGAATCTCCAATCTTTTCCAGGATCGACTCCGAAGAATCATTGCTGTGCTATGTGGACATGACATCAAAATGAATCTGATACGTCATCTCTTTAAAACAAATGGGGGTGAAATGAAAGAAAAGCATTATGGGGTTGCTGAGAGAATTCTGGTACTTAGTATGGTGTTCCTGTGTAACATGGGGAAGAGTGTCCTGCCGGACACGGAGACAAGTCTGATCAAGGAACTCTGCAAAATTCAAGTCACAGATGACTTCCCTCCCAGGATGGCTAAAGCAGTAACGTCCATCAAGTCTGCTGGAGGTTTGTCAGACATAGCTAGTGCTTTGCAGTGTCTGCTCCAGGAGAGACAAAGTGAGGACCTCTATTTTTGTCGATGGGACTCGAGATCCAGATATGGACTGACCCATAATCGTCTAAAGTCCACAACTCTGATGAACGAATTTTATGATGAGAAGAGTAGAGAAGTCATTCTTAGTCCTTATAACTCAACAGATATAGGAGGATCCTCAAGAGGAGATAGGACACAAATGCAGGAGGAAGACTTGCAAATCACAGAGGAGGAACGTTTGAAGAAGAGGCACCAAGAAGAGGAGCATGATCTGAAAGATAGGGAAAACAGGGCAGCAATAGTGATCACAAATATGTTCAAAAGAAAAGTATTGCTCATCAGATGTGGCATACTGAAATCATTGGTGGAAGAGGAATTGTTGAGAGAGAAACAGACACGTCAAATGCAGATATTCCAGTCCGTGGTGGTGGATGATACGGGATGTGGTGTATGTGGGAAGAGATTTGAAGAAAGAAAAGGTGATGAAGCTGAAATGGAGTCTAGTCAGCAGGAAGAAAGGGGAGCATCTGTTGCCATGGGTACTGTAGAATTTGACAAAGCAACAGGACTAAATGCTACTGAGTTCCCACCTCCTGTCAGCAACCTCAGTCCAGAGCAACTGCGTGGTAATCCATTTGCAGACCTGTTACAGGGCTTTACCATTCCAAACTCTGTTAATGAAACTAAGCAAGATCAGCCCTCTCGGGACAATGCAGAGACCCCAGTTTATTATTCCATGAGTGCAAGGGAAGAGCATGAGGATAGCAGTGAACACAAGAGGAATCTGCACAACTTCCAGATGTTTAAGAGACTGTACAAGACAGAAATTTGGCAGAATCATGAAACTGTGTCTGAATTTATTGACAAGTACAAGCTTGGCACGTCACAAGCAAAGGAAATCTACTCCTCTGTCTCTTACCATGTAGAGCAGATACTTAGAATGAGGAGTGAAGTTAGTGCAGAAGTAAAACGCATCATTGATGAGAAGGACTGGCTCAATAGTGGGTCCCTTACACAGACTTGTCGAGAAATGTTTGGCATATACAACCAGATCATGAAAGAGGTGGAGGGGAAAGCCAAAGGCATAAAACAGGTAAGTGTGGTAGATATAGGAGTGCAGTATTTATTGTGGACTGCTGTGGCTCTGTCTGTTGGTCTTCTAATCGCAAGGTCATGGGTTTGAATCCACACCACGCTGGGTTGACTTTTCCTGTCCTTCAGATGAGTCCGTAAAGCATGTTCCGTGTCACAGTAGATGTTGGCACATTTAGGAACCTTCACTGCTCAATGGTCATAAGTGCCAAGCACATGCCAAATTTGTGGCACCTCACTGGCATAGTTCATTATATTATACCGAATCTATCTGAATTATCTGATGTACATTTAAAACAAAAAACTAAAATTTCAACGGGATAATGAACAACAAGGTTGTATTCAATGTTGTAGCTGCCGATGTGCATAGCTGACGTCATTCAACAAAGGGCTACGTCATAGCCGCATTGTTGATCGACACTGAACACGATCTAGTTATTTCATTACAAAGCTTATGGCGAGACATAATTATGTCCCCCAAACGAAGTGGGGGACATGTTGTGTTTGCTCTGTTTCTTATTATTATTATTATTATTATTATTCTTCT
>JACSZP010033609.1:2744-14714 GCA_016161895.1 Pinna nobilis
TTGTCAGAAATATTGATTGTTACTCTGTTGTGCTTTTTCTTTTGTCTGTTGTCAGTGCATGTACACATTCAAGGAGATGTTCATGTGTGTAATGAAATTATAGGTCTGACATGGTTCTAGCAGCGAATTTCTCCAGCAGGACATAAAGTTAGTCAAATCGTGTCATCCCCATCATGGCAGATTTTGTAGAGAGTGCATTAAGTGAATTATTGACCTTATTTGGGAATTGATTAAGTAAAGAAAAGATGTATAGAATTGTAAGTGCGAGTTTACATTGATCGCTCTGGAACACACCTACGGTATTCTCAATAGATACTGATGACGTTCATTACATGTACTTTTTTATATCTGTAAAATCAACGTGACTTGTCTGTGATCGACTGTGTGCATGTGTCTCACTTTCTGAATTTTGTGTTTTTCAGTGAGCTGTGATTAGAGCACATACCATTACACAATACTCAACTAAGAAAGAATCATTCTACGAATATCTATAAAACACTTGTACTTAGACTTTCAAACGCTGTCAAGATGGATGTCGAAACGATAAAGTTGGAGCCAGGTAGCCCTCTGGGACTGGGTCGATGTGGACAAATGTCACTGGACGAAAGTTTTAGCAGGGATGTTTTTGCGGACTACAATAACGATGACTACGGTTCTGACGGTTCATATCAGGGTAATAGTGCCGACAATAGTGGAAATATATCCCCATGTAGTATGGACAACGGTAGTACGTCTCCAGTCGACAGCGGCAAACTGGACTTTATCAATAACATGATCACTAGTACATTTTCATCCGATCAAGAAAACTTAGAAGGCCCAAAACGTCTCTGTTTAGTGTGTGGTGACATCGCATCAGGATATCATTACGGTGTCTCTTCTTGTGAGGCTTGCAAAGCATTTTTCAAGAGGACGATTCAAGGTGAGTTGTTTTGCTAATCCGTCATTCCGTGTCAAATTAACATTTTGAGAGTTCACGTTTTTTACTACATCATTGAATCAAGAGACTGTATGTATGGTAGACAGGATCTCCGATTACACTTTTAATTTTTTTCGATAAACACGTTTAAGTGTTAGCTGAACGTCTTAGTTACAGAAATATGAATTTGTATTCACCCTGAGATAATCTTATCCTGGTTGTCAGTTATTTAAATGAGGACGAAATGTACATTTACACTGATACGTTATCAGGTTGGAATACACTTGACACATATATGAACGTACTAGGTGCCCTGAACCACCAAGGTTGTCGGTGATCATACGGAGAAGGGAGTTCAGTGATTCCTGCATTGGACTGGTCAATAGTCCCTGTACTTGGATGTTTCACATAGCCCTAAGTGTGACTCGCATGTCACCACAGTAGTATGGCTATATCAGTATATGGATTATACATGTAAAAGCAACTATAAGTATCAGGAAGTTTGAAATTAATACCCGGTACCCGGTAATTGAGATGAAGAGTTTCTGCAAGTCAAAGCCCTAGGTGATTATAAACACTTGGTTGGGGCTGGTTTGAATCCAACCATGAGCAATTACTTCCTCTTCTTATGTGATAGTAGGAAACTTGTGCTATTACTCAGTTAACTTTACATTTTTAGATAGATCCCCAGAACTTTGTTAACTTTCCATCACAATGTCATCCTCAAGTCAGCATTACGTAATCAAAGTGCAAATAAGCAATGTTTACAGAGTATGACTTTGTGAAAAGAAAAGAAATTACAAATGATCAAATTTAAGTGCTAGTCTCCTAAGTATGGTGGTATCCTCAGTAAGATAGTGCGATGGTCCCCTCTGTGTACTAGCTCCTTAATAAGGATTTCTCCTTTGTAAGGGGGTCTCCTCAGTGAGATAGTCCCCCTCTGTGTGAAAAGTGAGGATATTTCTAGTGTAAGGGTCTTTTTAGGGTGAGGGTCTTATTATAGTGAGGGTTTCATTACTCTGAGGGTCTCTTAGGTGTGAGGTATCCTTAGTGTGAGGGTCTCATTACTGTGGAGGTCTTCGTAATGAGGTAGTCTTATTGTGTGATTTCCCTTTAGGTGAATTCTTAGTATCCAAGAAATAATGACTGATATCTGTAAAGGGAAGTAATCTTATAACTTCTCCAAGGTTATCTTTAAGCAAGGTTGGACTTAATTTCTTTGACTAGCTTGTTGGGGCCAGATCAGTGGTCAGCGTGTACACATTTTGATGTTGTGGTCATGGGTTCGAATCCACCATGCACTTTTGTTGGCTGTCCCTGTATTTTACCGTAAATGAAACAGTGAAAGGCAAGGTCCTGTGTCACAGTAGGTATCAGCACCTTAAACAACCCTCACTTCTTAATTGCCAAGAGTACCAAACATATATGTAGGTAAAATTTGTTGGACTTCACTGGCATTGATGACATCTCCTTATAAGTGAAAGATTCTTGAGTGTGACGTACAGCACAACCAGCTAGCATGTGTATTGTTGTATCTACTCCTGTAAACTTGCCAGGTAAGGTATGGGAACAGATAGTAATGACTATGAATTATGATCTTACTAGAGTACACACTGACAATGGTCTGCTCAGTACTATTGACACACTTACATGTCTGGTTAACCAACACGTCTTATCACATCAGGCCTGGGTCTTGTTTTTTATCACAATCTGCCGTGTCACAGATTTGGGCAACTTTATCTGTCTCATTGCCAGATTAATCACATTATGCAACAGTTTCTAATTGTTGCACAAGCAGTGATTTGGGGCCACTCTTAGGACTTTGAGAAGTGGGAGGGACTTATCTAATGACAAAAGTTTTTAAATGGCTCACTGGATTAAAAACTTGACATAGTTTTGGCTTTTGTGATGGTGTAGTGTGGTATTGTCTAGCTTTGGGCTGTTTAAACATGAAGTTACAAAAACGAGTGTGAAGTCTGACCACTCAGGAACACAGTTAAGAGTCACAACTGTGTCCTAGCGGGATTTGTGACAGCCTCCGTAATAGTTGTGTTGTACTTTGTTTTCTGAAGTAGAAATATCAAGGAAATACTGATTATATTTATACATTTAAAATGAATTTGTTTTATTAATAAAAGAGATTAATATTTATGCATGTGCTATTTTAAGGGGACTTCCTCCTTATGTCAGATGTGTACGTGCAAAAATTTTGCTTCCGCGTATATTTCCCCAGGAACCGGAGTAGATAGATATATAGATAGAGAGAAGGAGTGGAGAGAGAGTGATAAGAGGGAGGAGTGAGACAGAAAGACAAAACATCAGAGAGAAAGAAAAAAAGTAGACAGAGACAGACTAACAGCTGGGACAAATTGACAGATAATAATCAATTTGTGACTTGGCAACTTTAAATAATGTTGATGTGGGTAAATTTCAATCTTATGAGGAGACTAAATTTTTACAAAGAATTACATGTAGTAGGAAAAACCAATTTTTTTACAGGGGAGACATGCATTATTCATGGGAAATTATCAAAATTTTACATAAAAAAGCCTTAAAAGGGAGTCTTCCTATTAATGGGGGTGACTTGGCAAGTATAGTTTGAAGACCTTTTGCATAGAGGGGATGGGCACGTTAAAAGACCCTCTCTGCTTGAGCGGGCAGATTGAAACCGTTTATCAGCATTTAAATGTATTGCTGTATTTAGTGTTAATAAACAGTAAAACAAACATTGAAAACATTTTAAAAAGGCTTAGAGTAATGATCTATACTAGCAGAATCTTTACATGATTCGGTATGGACAATAAATTACGGTTAACCATCAGTAGTACAGAGTATATCAGATGTGTTTTAATGAGTCGTATTATTTACATTTTGAAGTCTCTGTATTGGATCTATATTGTACAAATTTCAACCCCGTGTATCAAAAATCACCACTTAACGATGTCTATGGGATTTTAATTCACAAAATATCAAAAACTCTATTGTTTTTACATGGTATTTATATGATACACTCAATTAGTCATCAATACGTTTGATTCGTATGATTCGAATGTTGGCAATCAATGTTTGAAGTGGTGTGCTGATCGAAGTTGATTGTGTAATCTTCTCAGCATTGCCCTTTGATGTTGCAGGTAAACTGATCAATAATTTGTAAAATCATTCAAGTCAAATGTTTGCTTCCTTAGGAGGAAACCAGGCCTAATAAAGCATTGATATAAAATATGCATGTATCTTTTTACGGAAATTGGAGATAATTATGACCTGGCCTTTTCAGGGTGAGAAAGAGTTTTGGCCAGCATGATGTGTGACTTGGCATCTATAAACTTGTCCACACTAATCCCCAGGGAGAGATGGAAGAGATTGCTTCTTAGATCACAGGGTACAAGATTTAGGTTGACTAAGAATAATTACTTCATGTTACATAAAGAATTCAGACCCATCTGTTATGTAATTGTGGAAGAAACGAGAATCTACCATGATAACTGGGATCACTGGAAAGTGGAGTCTTTTTTTTACATACTTATAGAAGAATCACTGATCACCACTTAAAATGGAAATAAGGGTTAATTAGTGATTTAGGGATTCAGAATTTCAGCCACTTGTACAAGTATTAATTTGCTATCTAAGAATTAAATTGAGCATCATTACTTAGGTATAAAGTGTATGCTATCAAATATACATGAAAGAGCATTTATTTTAAATGCATATGCCATACATGTAGCTTCATATCAAGTCACCATGTGAACTGATGGTCTCGGGTTCGATTCCAGTTTGTGTCATTAGTACTGCTTTTACAATTTCTTGTGAAATTTACCCTTGGTGTGCTTTGGAAATTAGCTTTAGTTAAAAATGGTTCTTTGGAGATATTATCTTGTAGCCATAGACATTACTAATACAAACTTAAAATTACAGACTTCAATTTGAAATTATTATATGAGTCAGGGTCCTGGCTTTTTTTTTTTTTTTTCAAAATTTCAACAGTCTGAAAACTTTGCATGTACAGTAAAACCTGCATTAGTGCCCACCTGTATATAAAGACCACCTGGTCACAAAGACCATTATATGCTGTCCCTAACAGTCCCATTTGGGTACAAATCAACCTCCGTACAAAGCTCACCTCTCTATTCAAGACATTTTTCTCATGTTGTAATATACAAGGTTTACTGTAGTACTTACTATATGTACTATATGTCAGCCAAAGTTTTTGTAGTGAGTCAGTCTTTAGTCCAGTGTGAACAGGTCAAGGCAGGTACAGGTTCACACTATGACTAATTAAGTCAGATTTGAGTGATACTTTTGTCACTCGGAGTACAGTAAATCTACACTAGTGCAGTACATAATAAAACCCTGTAGCAAATTTTAATTTGTAAGAAAAATATTATTTTGTTTGGGTAGATAATTTGTAGACACACATGGATAAACATGAGGATAATCAGTGCATGACTTCTGGAAAAAAAAAACTACTACATGTTTGCACAGGCACTCAAAATAATCACAACTTATCGTACAAACTTTTGTATCCATTTTTTTGAATGATAGAAAGTTTGTATACTCTTTGAAGTGGAGTGGTTACTCTTTAGAAGAAAACCGTGTCCTCTTTCTATACACAGTCAACAACAAGGAAGATTAATATTTATTTACACTAGATCGGGACTACTACTATGTTTCTTTAGATTTAAATACACTAGCATTGTGAACGTGATCGGAGATCCTGAGGTTATTCATATTTTGTCACGTCCACATTCTTCTCCCTTTGTAATTTCATTATTGATACAGTGTAGGTTTGATTAGATTTAGCCTCGCTTCAGTCATAACAGACATCAAGGACCAGAAGATTACCTGTACTTATTATCGTATTCTTATTATCATGGCCATGGAAACTTGATCGTAATTTTTTCAAAAGGACCAATTGCTTTCCGTTCTGTTCGTGTTGCCACAATGACTGCTCCGTAATTACTGTTATATACGTAATCTGATATTGCCATTGAGTGTCTTTTTGTGGCCACACGCTCCACGATACCCAATACAATGCCCTGCACTCTTGACTGGTAGACTCGACTATTTCATGTTAAAGCACAAATTAATATATCTGTACTCAGAGTGATAGACTTTTGATAGTAGTCTGGGTTTGAACTCTGGCTTTATATATAATATTAATGCCAAATTACATAACCGGTCAACTAGCATATGGTGTTGACATCCAGCTGATGCTGAGGTGTTAATCCTGTGCAGAACCTGGTCCTGTTACATGAGGACTTTTTTCCTTATCTTCCTATAGTAAAGTCAACCTTGTTCCAAGAGACTGCTGTTTAAAGGATCGTCTGTCTTATAAGACAACCAATTTAATACACCACCAACCTTGAGAGGCTACTCTTTTAAAAGAGAGAGTTTAACTAGAAATTCCATAAAAAAACCTCTCCCGATAGATCAGAGTACCCACTTATCTTGAAAGATCACAATTCAATGACTGAAGAGGTGTCTCTTAAGATAGAATCCACTATGTAGGACAGTATGTCTACTCCGTCCTCTGGTCATTACAAATAACCAGTCTACTTGCTCATTGGAGTCCAGCTTGACCATCAGTATGGAGATTCTGGATTTAGCCTACGCACAATTTATTTCCTTGGTATGAAGATCAAGGATAGGGGATGGTTTCACAGGGTCTAAATTTGAGGTCTAAGTGACAAAAGCATGTACCACTTGCTGTTCAACAAGTTTTTCCATGGCATCATGTGTTATGGTCTACTTTCCATTAGGACATGATTTTATCTAGCAAGAGCGACATATTTGAATTATCCAATAGCAATGGTAATTAATGATAAAAGTCAAATTGAACTTTTTAATGTTTTCATCAGAAAGTTGAAATAAGTCACAAAAAGTGCAAGTACCAAGACAGTTACCTGGTATATTAAAAGTTTACTTAAGTATTAAAAGTGAGTCACATAGACAATGGACTTTGAAAATATGACGAGCTGACAGGTTTTGACTAGGGTCATTTTAACATTCATGATTATCATTTTGCTTTAGATTTTATAAAGCAGGTCAATGACGATGTTCATTTTAATATTTGTGTGTCCGCTCATGCGCTGCATTCATGACATGTTTTTGTCAACCAGTGCACGTTCACGGTTTGCACTTCAAAGGAAGTGCACTGTCATAATAACAATAATTTAAGAATAAATCGGGCTGAGAGAGTAAATCATCTTAAGATTTACTTTTTCCTTTTACAGATCACACAAAGATAGATCCATCAATAAGCACGTCACATCCTCTCAGCTCCTGAATGTAGATTTCCTATCAGTTAATTGTAAATAAATTTCATAGGTGTATTAAAATGTTAAAACTCATTTACATAGATACCGGTATAACTCGTGCAACTGTGCAATAATCATGATCATTTCTCTTCTCATCTGCGTGTTATTTTTGGACAGGTGCGTGGCTGCCATTTTTTATAGTTGGTTGTTATATAAGTAACAAATGAAAACAAATGAAACCTCATGTCAGGTTACTGACATCCTTGATGCTAGTTTCATCTGAGTATGCATTACTTGATCTCAGTTCAATACAAACTCAATCAGTTTCTTTCTTCTTTTGGTGTGTTCTCAAGAACAAACAAAGCTCTTTTTTGAATGAGCTTGTGAATTTATGAACATCTTTGCATTATCAAAGAAACAATTGAAGAACCACAAGGTTTGATTATTGATGGGCAACTGGTTTGTCTGAGTAGTTATGATTTTATGTGAAAAATTGTATAATCAATGTTTATCTGAACATTGTGTTTTTCTCATTAGATCTTTGTCTGATGACCTGGATTTGATTAAGTGACGACTATGACAACATGTCTGTATTTCGCTGTATGCCCAGCGTGACCATGCTTCTTAATTAACCCTTTCAACACCACTAACCAAAATAGACTGGTCCAGACAATAGAAAAGAGCTATACCATTCTGATACTTGGGGTTGAAAGGGTTAAGAAAAATTTGATTTATATGAATAGACCCTGTAACTGTAACTGCGGTCCTATCACTTTGTTTGGCAAAATGATACATATTCCTGCAAAAACATACATGTCGTTATAGTAACTGATTGTTTCTTGATGTCGTTTTCTGGGAATCTGTTTCATTTTGCCAACCAAAACCACAGGAGTGCTGTAACCGTGAAAAGGTCTATTACAGGGGATTCTGTTAGGACCCTATCAGTAGCTCAATGCAAAGAACGCCAATAAAATGTGAAAAATCAGCCCTTGAGATTCAGAAACATCTTCAGCAACTGTCTTTGGAGAATGACTCCTGATTTCGAAGAATGTTTTTTGCCTCTCCTAGATACACCAGTTGTGTACAAATCAACCTCTGTATATAAGGAAATTCCTTCCTTATAAAGACTGGTTTTAGTGACCTAGAGGGAAGGGGGGTGGGGTTCTTTATAAGTTTCCCTATATACATATACTAGTAGTGAGTACATGCATATGAATTTAGTTCAGAATTAATTGCAGTGAGTTAACAGTAGCCATGTGTGACTTAATGCTTAGTTTCCTGTAGATTTTATTGCCTACCCCACTTCATATTGTTTTATCATACCGCTCTTTATGTCTGCTTTATTATACGCCACATCAGTACACTGCAAATAGAACATTAAAACTCATGTGTTCAAAGAAAGCGAATCTGTTTCTTATGGCAGACAAAGCCACTGTGAATCTATGTGCAAGTGTCTTTTTTCATGTCAAACCAACAGAGTTGAAAATTTACAGAGATGTGTTTCGTATCGCCTGTAAATCCGGCATGCTGGACTTGGCCAATCTTAAAGGGAAGCAGGCTCTGGCTCTCTAGCTGAGAGAGGTGTTGTTTATTGCGGTGAAGAATTCCAGCATCAGTCTGACATTTAGTATCTGACGGTTGGTTATTGCAAACCGAGAACGAAGAAGCACATACGTCAATTAAGTCTCTATTGGAAATATGTTCCATTACTGCTTCACTGCCTTGTTGTATGTGCAAAAATTGCATAACATAACATTCTAAATGTTAATTGATCAAAGAGGAGGGTTGTACAAGAGTTTTCCATGTTCGTGCCATAGCTTCACCTGTGAATAAAGACTGTTAGCCCTAAAACATGCTTGATTTTTATGGCTATTTAATTGTCCATGTGAATCCACAGAGTTTGTTAACATACTGTTCTGCAGGTATTGAAAAGGCGACCCTATCATCTGACCCTATCATTGACTTAGAATTCTTTGATCAAATAAAGTGAAGAATAATTGCCCATGTGATAAAGAATTTCTTTCTTTTGCAAATGAACTTTGTCAATATTGAATTTTCTTTGAAATGATAGAAAATGTTACCTGACTTTAGAGTACCTAAATTTCCAATGACCAGTGATTCAACTTTTTCATATGCGTTTGATTGACCTGCAGACGATATCTTGATTTCTTTGCAAATTTTAAGAAACGAAGGAATAGATTTATAAGTAAATGCAATATCTGATGTCTGAGTGAAATTATTAGCTTGAAAATTATGCAGCAATTCATCATTTGACCTTCGGTATGTGAGCCGGAATGATTAATGACTTGATATCAGACTTACAGATATGGAAGAAGAAAAATAGCTGATATGGCGCATTTAACTACACCTCCGAATATTCTGGTCATAGTTTCAGAAATATTTCTGAAGGTAATGGGGAAGGTGATTTCAAGGGATGAATAAATTCTCCCAAGTGGAGATATAACAAATATTACTGGGTCAGTGGGTCAGCAATCAAGGTTATTTCTGTCCTGCTAAATTGACAGGTACTTAAAACTCCTTCAGGCATTTTGTCAGGTGAAGGCCATCCGGCCCCCTTTGACAGACAACATGTGAGTTCTTTACTCACTACTGTTTTACATGAGGGATAAATGAATCAGCATCAAACACCAGTACCACTAGGTCAGAGGGTCACATCTTCAAATCCAGACTGCAGCATGGCTCATGCTCACTCCTCGGAATGACAAGAAAAGCTATACCCATAAGTGCTGGTAAACTTGTTCATATGTGAAGTTGAAATAATTAGAAAAAAACAAATTTTTAAATTTAAATTATATGAAACCAACAATTGCAAAAACAGCAGAAAAAATAGTCTCCAATTTTACTGGGTCATGCTTGTGATAGCATGTCTAGCCATCCATGTGGAATCTGACAGGAATTTGTTTTTGCAGTTACCTGATTTTTTTAAAATAACATGTTTTTGAGTACCTTTGTGTAAATCAGAATTTAATTTACGAGCTCACTTCCAGTATGGGTATTGAATTACCAGCATGGTAGAAAGACCTGAGCAGGACGAATGTGTTGTAACAACAAGGCGACAATATCGACAATATCGTAATAGGATATCTTGCTTTACAATAAGCCACCATAAAGAAGTAATTGAATACCTTGGTGTGACCCACTTAAATGAGAAGAAAAAAACAAAACAAAAGATATGTAAGATAGAGATATATATTGAAAAGGTATTTATCATAGACTCAAGAGCTAAGACTACCAAAAGACTTTATGAGTTCTGCTATAAAATGATGAATAGACAAAAATATTTGAATTGTGACTAATTCCATATCTGGTATTGAACTGTCTGTGATTCAAGTTTGATCACATTTAAAGAGCTGTCAATGTATAGGGACTGTTTCAGAATATCTTAAAATAAGGGGAAATTTAACTACAAGTTTACAGTCTTATACTATTGGGAGAGGGATTAACTATCAGTAAGGAGATCCATGGTTCAAGTCTGGCTTAGGGCAAAGCTTTTTTCCTATACATTGTATTTTTTAACAGTTATTTAAATGATGTCCAAAATTGGCCATGTTTCATTATTCAAGTTCTTTGACTCTTGAAACCATTCTTTCCTCCAAAAAAAGTTTGTTTCCACTCCTTAAATGCATGTATTTGTAAGAGCAGAAATTTAAATACTTACATCAGCTACACGGTCTGCATTGCAAATTGTTTATGGAAAATTTGTATGTTTATCATGTATAATTATTTTTTAGTTCGGTGATAGAATTTGATGTTTTGTCCCTCAGAATAAAGAGTAAGTTCCCTTTAAATTCTGCGTAGTTTTACCTTCATTATAACTTTTGTTTGATCTTATTTACCATCAATAAAAGTCATGCTCATCTTGTACAATTACTTAGCCTTACATTTCAGAAAATAAGATTTTATCTTAGGGTACATATACTTCTGCATTGATAGTGTCAGAGAGATTCTTTGTTCCCCAATATTTATATTCAAAGTATATATATCTGATTCCTTCAGTACCAGAGAGCGGAATATAAACACGGTTTTATCGTCAGGAACATGTGTTTTACAGAATTGTGGGATGGCATCGGAAAATAACCAGAAGCTATGCAAAACTGCATATAATGATGTAAACACACCATTCTCAGCTTCAAAAGCGCAATTCTCAAACTCTCAGTGATCTGTTTCAGAAAACAAAACACCGATAATGACCAAATTAGTTTGTTGTTATAATGATTGTGAATGAATAGACAGGTGGTGCCAACATCATTTACTTACATAAAATCCACATCCATACAAAGTTTACTGGCATGCATTCACATCTTTCTCTCTCTGGTACAGGGTGTTACATAAAATCCACATCCATACAAAGTTTACTGACATGCATTCACATCTTTCTTTCTCTAGTACAGGGTGTTACATAAAATCCACATCCATACAAAGTTTACTGGCATGAACTCAAGTCTTGCCATCCTAGGTACAGAATTTTACAAAAAATCAACATTCATACAAACTTTTCTGGTACATATACTGTATAAATCTCTTCCCTCCTCTGATACAGGATTTTACATAAATCAACATCCATACAAAGTTTACTGGCATGCATTCATTTGTTCTTTTCTGTGGTAAAAGGCAGGTCTCGTGCCACAGTAGGTGTTGGCATGGTAAAAAACCCTCCCTGCTCTACAGCCATTATTGCAGAGCATGGGCAAAATTTGTCGCCCTTCACCGGCACACAGTGGCGTCTCCATATAAATGAAAAATTCTTGAGTAGGACGTTAAACAATAATACAACCAACC
>JACSZP010033627.1:1994-13258 GCA_016161895.1 Pinna nobilis
CCCTACCTACAGTGGTTGTTGAACCATCACTTCGACTGTGACATTTGACTTTTATGACTTCAATTTGGCTATGGAAACACGATGGGCGTGGCCGGTTAATAGGGGATGCATGCTCCGCCATGGCACCTGGTCCAAATTCTAAATTTCAGGAGCTCCACGTTTATCCGGTATTCGCCGCATTTATACGAATTCTCGTGAACGATTGAAATATTCGTATATATCAATTAATATCCTTACCAATATACAAATTACACCAATCACTGTCCCTGTGATTTAAATGCTAATGGGATCTTGAAAAGCTTCATATAAAAAGTGTAACTCTCCTTCTGTGTACAGAGATACGATAATGTGTTGGCTTAAATAAATTTCAGTTGTATTGAAAAACTTGATATAGTTATAACTAACAGTTTGGTCACCCTTTATTTGTTTTCCATTACATTCCTCGATTTCAAATAGCTAAATTCATTTGCTAGTAATGGCATGTCACATTGACGTACCTGTTGGTCCGGTTACCTTTCAGTCTTATTATATTAAAGTGACAACTCTTCATTTAGTTTTCTTGTTTTGCATTTTCTAACATAAACACTTACACTACTTTGACTCGTTTTCTTCCTTTCCCTCAAGCCTCCGATCACTTCTTGTTTCTGTTTCGTTATCTTTTCATTCCAATCTCTCTCTCTCTCTCTCTCTCTCTCTCTCTCTCTCTCTCTCTTTGTATTTCTGTTTGTCTGCGTGTCTCTCATATCCAAAACCTTGCTATCGGAAAATATATGTATGATATATTTCAAATTTGTTATTATTATTTTTCTTTGCAGCTCAATGCCCACCGTGCAATCATATTCTTTGTCCAACAATATCCCAACAAATCCAGCTTGTCTGCAATCCAACAATGCCTCTTCCTACTCATGTATGCTGCCGGGTAAGTACTCCTTACAATTTATTCTGTCCTTTAAATACCATTAACTTTAATCAGGCCCATCTTGAAACAAAAATATGAAAGTCGTTCGAATATATTGGTACCATTTTTTGTCCTGTAACAGTGCGCTAACGCGACCAATACTTTTAATACTCAGGTCAGGATTAACCTCCTTAAAAATGTCTAAAAGTTTTACTGAATACAGTAAAATGCTAAAAATTATGAACAAAAATTGACTGAAATCATTTCAAGGTATACATTTTTTTTAAATTAGTTCAATTTTTCTTTGTAAATTGGTCCAGGATTATTTTATTATGATTTAGTGCTACGTTTTATTGTGTTATTTGAAGAGGCTAAGTAAATAACATATTTGTTAATCAATGAGAAATATATATGACAATGATAATACTGTGTCTTGATTTTTTTTGGCGGAGATAATTTTTGCTCAATGTGTGTTGATCAATTTTCCGCTAAACTGTATTTTTGAGATGATGCACACTCCACATCTTCTTTTTTTCAAGTTTTAATGTTTATCCGATGGAAACAAATAATTCCGGATAAATCTGCTGAGACTTTTAAGACTGAAAATAGAAATTGTGACTTAAACCTTACTTAGGTTTTACGATGTACTCTACTCCTTACACGTGCGTGACCAGCAGACTATCTCCCGGTATCAAACTTGTATTTTCCACAAAACGAATCGGATACGAACCCCCAGAAATATGACTACGGTTTACATTTATCCAAAGCAAAATGATATACATGCAAAAATACTGCCGGAAACAAAACGTGCATTCGAAAACGCAAAAACAACTCGTGTATACCGGAAATGTGTCTGAATATCGTATACGAGTATTAAAGTTCAAACTCAGGAAACAATGACATAATTGTGTACCTACCGCTCAAACAGGTTTGGTTTCAGTATTGAAATATACCTTGAATACAACTTACTTATTTCATACATATTTTTCTTTTATCTTACCTTTTGATTTTCCATATCTGGATATCTAGATCAGGTTGTATTACACCCAACACAATGTGTGATTTGTACTGTTAAGATGAAGTCTTCTAAAGGCAATGAACTTACTTAATTCTGATAGTTTTACATTAAAAACCATGAGAATGTATGATGAGTTGTCTGTGTGGGATTCGGAAAATCTCGCCGAGGGGGTTGAATATCGCGGTCTTACTGGAGTACTGGATCAAAACAGTCAACCCCGAGGTTGGGGTTTCCCTGTTGCTCATGTATTGCCTCGTGGTAGATCATTTTCCTTCCAAGTAAATGTCTGTTTACCTTCACAGTCGATTAAGTAGGCCTCCAGACTCGTATGCTCTCGCAAAATACATGTATGCTGATTTACTTGGAAATATTTACACCATATGGACAGTAGAGGAGAACATACTGTTAGCTTGCTCGTACTCTTTTATGTAAATGGGTAACTCAATAGTTTGAATAGGTAATTAATACTTCGATATTATATTTCAGACTATGCTCCACGAAGCTACGATCCCTTATCCCTAAGCAGCTACTCCCGTCCCACATGTAACCCTGCAGCAGGGATGCAGAATCACATGGCTCATAATTCTCACAACGGCGGATCTACGGGTACGTAGCTCTACATCTCGTTCATAATAGGCAAAATAGTGAGAGACCTTTGAATCTACCTACACAGAGTTGAAGTTTGCATAAAGACTATTTATCTAAGAAAAAACCTCCTCACAAGATAGACTATTAAATTTCAGTCTTTTTATTTTATGTTTTGATTTTTTCCAAACATTCTTAGATGACGACCTCAATAAACGGACCGATTTTAATCAATCACAAAGATGGTCTGAATTGCAAGGTTCCATTGTATTCCATGTGTTTTTCCAAACATATTTTGATGCTTTTTCTGAAATGTTTGAACAATTCTAAGATTAGTCTTATAAAACCTCTATCTTCAGTTAGTATTTGCATTTCCTCTAATAAAATTCAACGTTATTCATTTCAATTTTTTTGTCAGCCAATATATTTCTCCCGCCTTTATCATATCCTTTAGTGTCATTTGCGAAAAATTTACTGTAAATGGCATTCTGAAGAAATAAGCGTATTCCATTTTAACACATCTCTGTTAATAAGCATCGCTTATTAGAAAATTACAATAAAATCTAGTCAAATACTGATACATATGTTCGTACAAAAAACTTATTTTTGTCCTTGTGTATTTTACAGGTCTCATTTCACCAGGTGTTTCAGTGCCTATACAGATACCCGGAAGTAGCCCACAAGACATGAGTGCTCATCATATGAGTGCAATGACGTCACAATACTGGCCAAGAATCCAATGACATGAACTATGACGCCAGATAATCTAAACGTAGATTGAACACGGAACTTCCAATACAAAAGCGGGAAAATATTGGAAACGGCTTCCCGGATGTCCGAAAATCGATTAACAAAAAAAAAAAAAAAAACGGTTTATGTACAAGAGAAAAGGGACGAGTCGACGTTGAGGTTTCTTCTGGTTTATGAATTGAAACAGAACAAATGTGAAAACGATGAGAAGTAATGGAAGCATCGTTATGGAAGTTGAAGGATTGCGAATGTCGGAATTGTTACAGCTGACTTTTAGCTCAATGAGCCGTGTATAGAGAAGACTTTACACTACATTTCATTGCCAGTAATTAGTGCTCAGGAATATTTGATTAGCGCTAATTAGTGCTAATATATGTACATTTGATTAACATTTGTTGTTAGTTCATATTGTTCTAATCATTCAAGTGTATCCGTGAAATCCAGCAATATCATTACACATTAACTTTGTCCATATTTATTAAGCTGATGGACAGCGCATCTTACATTTCTTACTTTGTCCCTTGTAATGTCTGCGGTTATAGATTCACATCTGAATGCAAAAAAATTATTTTAGAATTCTACTTTCAGGAATATTATCGATATTTTGTCTTTGCATTGATAGAATGATGAGAAAAAATGACATTGTAAATTACTTGAGAATATGTCTTGAAAAGATACTATTTATATAAATCAATAAAGATAAGTGTGTGTTGTTTATTCGAGTATTAACTTCGAATAAGGTTGCCGGGTTCTAAATCCCTAGTGTCCGTCAAGTATAGAATTAAGTGTTATCCACCATTATCCTTACTAAATTATATCATTTTGGTGCTATAAACCTAAATGAACGTTTAATGTTATCCTCAAAAATTTTAAATAACTATAGTTTCTCATATATCATATTTTATTTTGAATGGCTTCAGTATGTACGTAAAATGCACCATTGCAGCAATATGATTTAATCACCATTATTGTATAAATGTATATGTATATTTCATAATTTCGAGCTTTCATTTTGTTTGTTTTTGTTATGTTCTGTAAGAGATCTCATTAGAACGAGATCTCGTGAAAACGAGATTTCAACCAACATACCTCGCTTTGTGTATTAGTGTTCGTTCGCAATTTGATTATGCCAGCTGCGGATTGAACTTTTATTAGCAATAAAATTGAACTTCACTTTAACTGTATTTTATCCTTTTATTTTAGGACGGAATTCAGTTGTTGAGATTGACACTCAATAAAATTTATAATGGACTGAAGTTACAACATACAGAATATAATGCATAAAAATATTAATCATTGATAATTAAGACGACTTTATCTTGGGGTGATCCGCTGAGTGGGACAGAAATAATATGAAAAGGAGATAAACAAACTTAAATGTGATGGCCTTTAGCTTGATGTTGTTCCGGTATTATGTAGTTGTAAGGGGAGTATTACTCAAAAGCATAATGAATAAAGGACTTATATTTTATAATTAATTTCAAATATTTTATATAGCTTACCTGCTAAAATGTGCTCAAAGATGAGTTCTTGTTTCTTGTTAAGCAGATAAAACAAGATGAATGAAAATCCTAATTTCCATTGTCTTTTTTACACATCTTAGATATTGATGTTACTACAAGTTTAGATAAAACCTGACCGATTTTAATTTTTTCCATGATACTCATAAAGTCATCTTAATCATCAACCATTGAAGGTTTTATCCAGAACTCTTAAAATCTCTTAATCTGTGCGTTCTTTTAATGATCATGTTTAATTACAAGTAAACTACAAAACATCATGAGCGTGCTTCTTTTGAGGCAAAATTAAAACCAAAATCCATCAAAGTAATTATCTTCATTAATTTTTAAAATAAAATGCTTAGCAAGACGAAAACAATTTAAACGAGAACCAAAAATGTGAAAATATTGAAATAGATGTTTTTTAAATGATTTTTACCTTAAGTATAAATTTACTCATTACTATTGCGATATTATCGTATATATTTAAAAATATATCACTTTTGAAGCAAAATAACTTAGAATAATTGGAGAAACGCACACATATTAATGTACAAACCGTATTTTTTCCATCTTTACTTTCGCAATTGGTTCTGAACGCCACACTCGACAAAATTAGGTTAAAAGTTTTCAAACATAATGGTAGGAAAATTGAAACGTGAAACAAGAAAATGATTAGAAACGTTTCAAAAAGTCTAATATTATTTTTCCCCCTGAAGGTTTCAATGTTTTAATTTCATTTCCCTTAAGTGTGAATTGATAAGAAAAAATATGCAAGATGATTTTCATGTTTTTTTGAATAGGTATTTTATTTAATGCGTGAAAAGTAAGCTTACATAAGCGAGAAAATATTCAACAAATATAAAATACGAAAAGAAAAATACAGTGTAAACATGATGAATGAAATGATATTCATTTCATAATGAAGTTGATTACATATAAAAAATATTTACCTTTAAGATAGCATTGATAATTATGATATAATCATAAAAATAATGTTAGAAAAAAAGCAATTTTGATATTAAAATAATCAAAGTACTAATAATATATAATTATGATTATAATAATAGCAATTAAATAATGATGATAATAATTATAATAATAAAAATAATAATAATAAAAATTATAATAGTAAATAATAATAATGATAATATAATAATAATAATAATAAAAGAAAAGAAATAATGATAATAATAAAAGTAATAATAAGAACAGTAATAATTACAATTACAACAGCAACAACAATAATAATAAAAATAATAATAATAATAATAAAAATAAATAATAATAATAATAATAATGATATTTTTACCTATAAAAATTAAATAACAATAGAATCATAATAAATGATAATCATAATTATGACAATCAAAATTATAATAATGGTGAAATGATATTAAAGAAATATGTCAGTAATAATGATAACGTTGTTGATATAAGTAATCATCAAAGATATCAATCATTTTGAAAATATAAGCAGTAGAATGACATCAATTTTGAATAAAATGGCACAAGTGACCTTCCTTTCTTCCTGCAGTATCAAGGCTTAACATTCAAATACTATAAACATAGATATATATTTCTTCATCACTGATTAGAATAATCCATGCTGAACAGAATATGTCAGAAGCATATTCTACATCCCATTCTGTAATGAACACCTTTTTCAACAATCTACTTTTAAAGAACCAAATACATACATATGAAGCTGTATTTCAAAAAAAAAATTAAAAAATTACAGTAAGATCGTGTCCATGTTAAAAGTGGAAAGGAAAACGTTGGGTCATTCGCGTAGAAAAAAGTTAGATGAAAGATTTTGTGGCTGATTAGTGATTTCGTTTCTTCAAATTATTCTTTTGATCCGTATTTTAGTTGAAAGACTAATTAATGATTTCGTTTTTGTAATCAGAGTAAGGTTTAAATTGTAAATTTTTAAAGCAAATTTTGCACAATATCTACTTTTACAATATCATGTGTTGTACAGTAGTTTCTATTTAATGTATATGAACAGTGATTAAGAACGTCATTAAGGTTTAAAATGTCAACTTTTCTCTTCTGAAACTTAATTAATTATAATTAATTATAAGAAATTGGCCATGTTACGATTACATGTTTTCATATTAACCTTAGATCAATATAAAAAAATGAAATTCAAAATTTGAATAGCATTGCAACTATCAATTAAATTAATTTTAGCGTTTGCTTGCCTTTCCTGTATTTGGATTAAACTGTCAAAAGTCAAGTCCCGTGTCACACCGAGGTCCATAGCGGGTGCCTATACGTTACGGAACTCTCAATGTGTAATGACAAGTGAAAGTTTCGAGCAAGAGCTAAATATATATAGCCCTTCACCAGCACACGACGAGTTTCCATCTCCTGGAATGATTCTTGAATCGGACGTTAAACAATAAAACAATCGACAAATTAGTTTTAAAGTTCCTCAAGTATGCATACAACCAAAAAAGTCCTCATTTCTTTAATGTGGATCATATACCACACTTAACGAACTTATCTCGAAAATTCCTTGGTATTTCCTCAGTGTTATTCTGTGAGCATTTTGATTATTCATAAATCTTCAAATTTATTTTCTTAAGATGAAAAGCGAAGCTTACAAACTATGCTTATAGACATTCAGCATATTAAAACACAAAAATTTGCTTTGTTTGTACCAAATCAAAGGTACTATGAATTTTAAATGTAAGTATTTGTTAAATCAATATATACTAAAGACTTTGTTTGTTTCCTCTGTGATATAAAACCGATTAAAAAACACCGATACTCCCCGAATTGAACATCTTGAATTTGATTTTTATATTACTTGTTCATGCTATTCTTCACTTTTGCAGATGAAACGCATATATTACATCTCTTGATTTGGATCTATTTAGCATATAATTGTTATTCCTATCCATTGTTTTACAATTCGAAATGCTCTATCTAAAATGAGATGAATGAATTTGTTTTTGCTTATGTTTTAAAGCTCTAAAGTCTCAAACATTCTGTAAAGCAACTCACTAGTAAAAATTAAAATTTAATTAAAACTTAAATTTCAAATATTAATGCAAAGCTTACATAAGCACAGACAACAAAAAATAAGATTTCAGCAAACTTTTTTTCATAAAGGAATCAAGAAGTTTTCATATCATATAACTTGTCTGAGAGTTTTCTAACTGACACTATTGCATCGCTTACTTCAAGATTTTTGGATTTTTTTTGTTTTGCCAAATACATACGTGCATCAGGAATGTCGACAACAAATTTCACAGCGGGCGTCTGGAAACAGACCATGGTCCTGCATGAGAGAAGACGGACATCAGAAGAATTACGAATTGTCGTTAATGTTCCAAGGAATATGCATCTCAGTCATAAACCAAACCAAAATGCCTGTTTCCGAATGTTTCCGAAATCATAGACATGGAGCATGAGTAGAAAAGAAATTTCATAATTTCCGTTTCATAGTTTGAAGATATCGGTTATATAAATCAAAATACATGCATTTAAGATACTGTTATGAGTTTACCAAGAATTTGGACGACTCCCTCCGAATACAAAAGTCACAAAAACAGATATTCGGGAAATATTCAGATATCGAAATAATTGTTAAAAACTCTACATTCGTCAAGTATGGTTTTGATTTCCTTTCGTAAAGAGTTACATCCAAGTATGACATATTTTGTTTTCTAATTCACATACATACGGAAGTCTGAGAAAGGAAAACTCAAATATGTGAATATTGCGGCTTCTTTTTTATGTCTTGGCTATAGTCGTATGAAAGACCTTCATAGTACAATTGACAGCTGAATTCAAATGGCGACAGAATGATGAAAAGACTTGAGAAAATCTTATATTTCATACAAAATTACTCAGCAAGTGTATTCTACTACCTAAATGAGTTCCAAGTAAAATACAGGTATTCCAAACTTCCACTTAGAATCCCTCGAATGTATTTTATCTTCAAAATAGAATACATTTATTTCGATAACATCCCTTCATGTTGTTTTCAAGAGTGGTTGTTTCTACCTACATAGGAACAAAAAGTGAATGCTGTACATTTATGTTGACGGTCAGAACGTACACCTTCGAGATTATGCTACGATATTTTATAAGTGTTTTGTTCTTCATTGACCTCTTATAATAGTTACATATAATGTTGGGAACAAGTAAAATATAGAGTTACTCGGGGCGTAATTCTTAGGACAAGCGTCCCATGCATGGCGGAACTAATACCCCATTGCACAGAGGGGTAGAGAAAATTACAAAGTACGAAAGTAAGTGATCAAAGACTAACATTACGGCGTTCAAACGTTCAAAACAAGACAAAAACGTCAATAAAACCGAACCATAATCATAAGTGTGAAATATACCGATCCGTGAATCGTTCAGTTATGACAGTATATATCAGGGGGATTATGTGAATCTTTCTTAAAATTGTTTGTCTTTCTTTACGAGAAATGTTTTTCAGTTTAATTTTTGAATGCGAATTTTGTAAGGATTTGGGATTTATAAACACTTTCTTTACTTTTATTCAAGTAAGTAATGATCGTTCTGCCTTCAGATGCATTATTTATCAAAATCTGGTTTAAGTACTAGGAAATTGAATACTCTGGCCTCTAAACCTGATGATTCTTATCTATAGAATAAAAAAAGAACGAAATTATGCATTCTTATGTCGTTAGTTTGTTTACAAATCTGTCGTCAGAAATTTTTAGAAGGAAAATATTCTGAAAATCAAATTCAAACAGGGTAAAAAATGTTTCTGTTGATATATAACGGTAAATATTTGTTCCTATTGACTGATTATTTGTACACAAACTAACCCAGTCCTTTTTTCGAGATCCGTTATCTCGTCTCTGCATACCAGTGCGATATAAGATGAATCTGCTTCCGATGAATTTTAAGAGATATATTTTTGAAAATTCATTTTAGTTTGTTTCTTTTTTTTCTGTCTGTTTTTTTTTCTCCCATATCAAACATTTTCTCTCTATCGCTTTGTATATCCAGCTTTCTCTCTCACTTTGTTTCTCTCTTTCTGTTCGTTTTATTTTCTCGGTATTTTTCCGCTTCAGTATCCTCGCTCTCTGTGTCTGTTTCCCTCAATGCACTTATTTCTTTCTTTTTCTCTTACTTTCGCTCTTCTTCTCTTTTCACTATCTTAGATTTTGTGTTTTTTTCACATCCTTCTCCTCTCTCACATTGTTCTCCTCTCTTTCTGTTCTCCTCTCTTTCTCTCTTTCTGCTCTCTCTCCCTGTGTGTTACCCTGTCAGAAGAGTATTTGGTTATGGGTATGATTTATCTAAGGCACTATTTGACATAATTTCAGTTGGTGGTTGTATTGTTTGTTAACGTCCCATTCATGAATCTATCACTTATATGGAGACGTCACCGTGTGCCGGTGAAGGGCGACCAATTTTGCCTTTGCTCGACATTTATGACCATTGAGCAGTGAGGGTCCTTTAGCGTGACAACACCTACTGTAACAGGAGGCCTAGGTTGTTACTGTCTCATACGAAACACAGGGAGGGCCAACCGTGACTTGGCCTGCACTCGAACCTCGGACCTCTAGATTCCAAATAGAACACGCTTTCCACTATGTCAAGGCGACCCTCCGTTATGTCATAGTATGCCTATTAATTCAACATTGCTCAGCGCATGCAAACATTCACAATATAATCATATTGCATAGTTATGCAAGCATTTGTATGTTTACAATGTATAAACACAAAACAAAGTTCATTTGATACACATCATCAATAATGAAAACGATTATCATATATAAAATCTGTTCGTTACATCACATACTATTTCTATTTTTGTACCAGTTAGGTACGTTCAGTTTTTATAAATAGTACAGCCGTTTGTTACCCGGATTACGTTCTAGCATAATGGCGGAGGCATTCTTTCAATTATAATTAAAAACGAAAACCGTAAGTCAATCGTTACCGATATGGAATTTGTTTAACCGATCTATTGAGTATTTTATGATGTGAACTCATTAACTACATGGATAAATAGTGTCTTCTGCGTATTTGGTCTTTACTATGTATCGAATATACTGATAAGTTATGTTTTGTACAGATAAGATATGTTCCTGGGTGCCGGGAGGTCGGCCATCTTGGTTATGTACAGGCTTCATACGTAGAGGCATAAGAGATATTCTTAACAGATTGTTCATCAGAACCAAAATTATAAAACTGAGCAACGTATGGTACAAGATTCAAACAGTGATGGTTGCCACGTATTTTGTAAACTCCCTCAGTCGATATATATTGCTAAACATGTACAAGCGTATTGTTCAATGATTAAGTTATTAGTCTGGTATGATATAAAAAAAACTGGGGCACGTAGGATATCTCTGTATTTTAGCTTTATATAAACAGGGTTAAGTAGCTATGAGGTAAGGGTATTTCTCATATATACGAAAATATCAACGGAGAATTGTATTGATGACTATGGCTTAGTCCATATACTCGATTTCAGATATCTTTATGAGTCGCATCTAACCTTACAGGGAGC
>JACSZP010033628.1:8953-21099 GCA_016161895.1 Pinna nobilis
CCCCCCCCCCCCCCCCCCAAAACAACAATGGCCAGGTCTTTTGAATGGTACTTGACAGAGATTTCATTATTTACACATGTATTCCTTGTTGCGAGATTTTGCTTTTTGTACCAAAGTTTAGACCTTGACATTAAAATGTGACATATTTTTCAAAGAATGTTACACTGACCATAGCTTTTGAATGGTAAGTGATAGGGCTTTCATGATTACATGTTAGCAGACCTTCCTTCCTTTACCATTATGATCTTATGGATGTTTTTGTTATTCCAGACCAAAGATGGAAGTGTTATGTATGTGACCCAATGCCACTTTCCAGTCTTGTTGAAACCAGTGAAAAGGTCATTCAGTACATGAACGATCAGCAAAATGCCCTGAAGGAAAAGAGGAAAACGGATGAATCGTCAAAGAATAAGTCCATTTCTGAGGGAAAAAATGATGCGTCTAGTAAGAAGAAATCTGAGAAAAAGGATGAAGATGTGCCACAGTCAACAAGCAAACAACTCGTGAGCACAAAAGACAAGACTCCCGTACAACAAAAGCCAGCTATTAAGGGGGATAGAAACTCCAGGATTGAGGTGGTCTATCCAAGAGAGAAAAAACCTGTAACTGTGTATAATTCAAATGCCCCCGGCATGTCTAATTCCAGTAATTTTCAAAGGGTCATGGGTGGTGTGCAGGTGAACAAGCCTTTCTTTTCCTTTGATAACATGCAGATAGGCAATGTTCATAGCATTCTACATAAATTGATCTCTATCACAAGCTCATTGGGGTTTCTGTTAGATTCTGTGAAACAAAACCTTCAGTTGAGCGGAGCCAGTGATATGGTCAATATTCCAAGTAACCGCTTGTCTGCCAATCAGCTTATGGAGAGGAATACGGCTATGGGCTGCATAAAAAGCGGAGTTAATTTGTTTTTAGAAGAACTGCAGATTGCTACTTGCAAAAATCAGATGACTAATCAACAGATTTTTAACCAAAGATTTGAGGCTCCAGCTTACACAAGTACTCCTATTCAAACATCAAAACTCGGAAATATTGTCAAACCTGCTGAAGTCAAAGAGAAGGAACAAAAAGTGATGGAGAGTGCAAATGTTGGGCTGAATTTGGAGGTTGATGATGACAGTGTTATAATTATATCCTGCCCATCTCCAGGAAAAGGTTCAAAAATTGATGAAGATGATCCACCGCTTGCAGTGGAAGCCAGAAAATCGGAAGCTAAAGTGAAACTATTTTGTGAAAATAAAGACCAAAATAATCAGGAAACCAATGGTGATCAGGCATCGAAAAAGGTTGATTCTGAAAGTAAAGTAACAAAAGAGAGAGACACTAATGGACAGAAAAGTGAAAAACCAAGTGGAGAGTCTAGCACAGAGACAGAGGTTCAGGAAATGGACGTAGACTCTCAAACAGAAGAGGAGGGAGAGAAATCGAAAGGAAAGTCAAATGGGAAAAAAAGTTCACCCAGTAAAGAAAAGAGTTCTCCAAGTAAGAAGAATGACAATGAAAATATAGCAGCTCAGTTGGAACTCTTAGAAGAGATGGCAGAGGAAATTTTAGGCAATGATTCAGTCACTGAAAAAGATGATGAAAAGAACAAAAGTGTAAAAGGTATCTCTCCAGAGAAGAAGAAAAGTGGTAAGGAAACAGGTGATGGAAAAAGCAATGATGAAGATGAGACTGAGAAAGAGGATGAGGATAAGTCAGAAAACAAAGAGAAGAAAAGTGAAAATGTCATTGAGGTGAAAAATGATGATGATAAAGAAGGTGAGGAAAAGGAAAATTCAAAGAAAGACTCAGGCTCTGATGACGACGATAGTGATAGTGACACTGATACAAGTGATGAGTCAGATGATAAACCTGATGATGAGGACTTTAATGAAATGTGGTCATCAAACAAAAAGAAGAAATGGCTGAAGAAGAAAAACAAGAAAGGTAGCTTTGATTACATAATATCCTTTTATTATTTCATTATAAAATGTCATTGGGGATCCATTCTATTCTTCAGTCCATCCTTTCGAATATTTAAGCATGGTTTGTTTGGCTGTGTCTTCCTACAGTTTTTAACTACCGTATACCTTAATCTCTACTTTGGTGGATGAAAATGTGCATGCCCATTGGATTTTGATTTTGTCATTTTTTTTAATCAATGGAGGAGAAAACCCAATTACAGTCCTAAGAGATGACATTTTTTCTGCAATAAATTGGCAAATTTTCTCACATACCCTGGTCAAGGCATCCAGCAAGATTAAAATTTGCTCTAGATGTTTTAAAAGGGCGATAGTCTAACCACTTTGCCTTAGAGATTTTCTTTAAACTCACCATGAAAAATGATTTGTAGCTTGTGCCATCACAGTAGCTTTCTGGCTTAACTTAAATTAGGATAGTAAGGATGAATAACATTGTGCACATGATGCATCTATGTGTAGTTTTAGAAGCAGCACATGTCAGACTTATTTTTGCCTGCCTAAATTTACATGTTACGTAAGAAACTTTTATATCATTGTTAAATGAGAAGTGTCACTAAATGTAAAAGGGAAACTTCCTCCACCCACTATTTCTTTCAGCAGACAATCAATAGATAATTTCATTTCAGCGTAGCTATAGCACACAAATGGATTCATTTGTATATGTTCAGGATGGTAATTAAAATGATATGTACTCTGACAAGTTGGGAAGAATTAAAATGGGTCTAGGCAGTATTGACCCCTGACTTTAATTGCAAATGTTTGTTGTCACATGACTGGGTCTCAACCAATAACTGATCGAGAACTGAACAGGAGATAATAACAACTCTTGTTGAATTTTACAGACAGGGAGAAAAGTAAACAGTCTTCAGAGAAAAAGAAGGCAGGTAAAAGTGAGAAGGGTGGGAGACTCAAGCTGAAACTGAAACTCCCAGGTGACAAAAAATCAAAATCAGAAGAGGCTGCATCAAAGAAAAAAGGCGATGACACCGCGAAAAGCGATGGGACTTCATCAAGGAGGAGTAGGTCACTTAGGTCAGATGGCAAGTCAGAGGAAACAAAGAACAAGAAACAGAAAGAAAAGGAAGAAGGGGCAGAGGAGTCGGACTTCAACTCTGAACTAGAGGATGAGATCGACAAATTAGCAAAAGAACCAAAATCTACCAAAAGGACAAAGCAAAATGATGATAAGGAGTCAAAAAAAGAAGGGAAAGAAAAATCTACGAAAAAGGGAAAAGAAGAGAAATCGTCCAAAGAAAAAACGAAAAAAGGTATACCTATGTATATGTTTATATATGTGTAAATGGGCATTTAGATTTGTTTTATTATAGCTATCTGCTAAACTTAGCAGTTTTGTTATAGCTTTATGCTAAACCTGGCATTGTTCAGTCATGTAGCAGCCTTCGGTTTTGGATGATGAAAGAAATGATTGGGCTAATTGTATTCATTAAAGACTCCATCATAGGGCTCTAATGTAAACTGGTTGACTTCAGTCCATGAGTTCAAGCCTTGGGGGATGCAGATTGCTTTTGCTGTCCTTTGTATTTAATGATTAGCATGTTCATCCTTGTGGGGGTTGGGGTTGGAATCAGGCTATCCCTGTATTTTGGATGAAACAGTAGAAAATGAGGTCCTGTGCCACAGTAGGTGCTGGCAGGTTAAAGAACCCTCCCCGCTTTATGGCCAGAAGTGCCAAGCATAGACAAACCTCCCTGCTCTACGGCCACAAGTGCCAAACATAGACAAAATTTGTTGCCCTTCACCAGCACAAGGTGAAGTCTCCATATTAGGAGAGATTTTTTAGTGGTATGTTAAATAACTATGCTTCTATCCAACATTGCCTTCACTTATGTATCTGAAATTTATTTCAATAGGAGATAAGAAAAATGAAGAAGCAGATAATAGCAGTGATGATGATGATGATAAAGAGGAGGACAATGTAGAAGATGACGAAAAGACAGATGAGGAGGACACTCCTATGGATGTTCCTGTAGATGTAAGAGAGTCCACTCACTCATACCTATTATATAATAGGGTCTAACTTTCAAACAAAAATTTGAACAAACTTGCAAAATTACACACCAACTAATCTCAACGTTTGGACAGTCTGATTTACTTGTATTTCTTTATTCTTTTTGTAGCATATAATTGTTTTTTTTGTACAATTTTGTTTGATTGCTTTGTACCGTCTGCTGTTTGTCTGTGTAAAGAGCAAAGAGCCTAGCTACAGCAAACACGATGGAAGTTGTTAAACCGTTGCAAGAATTCCCATGGTTTGAGTAGAGAAATTTGAACCAGACGCATGGCATGACTTCACTTTTGTGTATGGCAACCAAAATTTTCAAAATGCTGCTAAAGATCAATGTTGGTTGCCATGTTGCTACTTAACATGAAATACAACTTACAGCACTGTCCCTCTTGTACAGATACGATAAAATAAATCCTATCAAATTTGACATTTTATACATAGGTTTTATCTAAAGGGTGAAGTTCACTGGCATTGTCTCATGGTTTACATCCTTTCAGTGTTTTGGATATTGAGTTCAGCATGTATGAACAAGTTTATTGTTCTTCAAATCTGTGTATCATCGTCTCTTAATGTCATTTGTTATCAGGATTATAATGAAGCCAAAGAAGAAGATGTAGAGGATGAAGAAGAGGATAATGCTGATGATGATAGCAGTGACTCGGGTAAATATCACTATTCTTAACAATCAACAGAACTCTGGTCTAAATTTCATGTGTGTACGTTAAAACACTTCTTCTGATGGTGAGGTGTGGAAGTATGCTATGATCGTCCAAATTTGTTAATATAGCTTATAATTGTTTGTGTTTGCCTGGTCTTTGACAATTGTAGTCAAAGTAGTCATTTGTTTAGATGAGGGGGAAAAATCAGAGGCTTTTGTCACAATTGGTCAAAGATCTGTCACTGCATCTGAATTGTGGCCCATGACTTGTATAAGGTGACGTCTCCGCACAAGTGAAATAATCTTCAGCTAGCTAAAAAACAAAAATAAAATATCTGTATAGAAAAGAATGAAAATCTCAATATTGAATGACCTGGATCATAATTCACACAAATGTTACTCATGACATATTGGTTTGCACTGACCTTAATCCATGGTGAAAGGTTGAGGTTGCACACAAATTTTGACTTATTGACTTGAAGAATTATTTTTGTGTTTCAGAAGTGATAATTAGTCCCAGGAAAACTCGGAATAGGAGTAGACAAGTAAAGGATGAGGAGGGCTCAACAGAGGAGGACGATGATAAGCCCAAAAAGAAACGCACACGTAGCAGTTTACTGGACACTAAACTCTCCGACAGTGACTCTGATTTCCAGACTATCAAGAAGAAAGGGTAAATACAAAGGTCTTACAAATGGCCAATGTTATCTTACAGAAATAGTTATTCAATTGTTCAGTGTTATCATTCTTAAAATGAAAGATGATGCAAACTTGTGCTTATTGTTACCTAAGAAAGAAAGATCATGCAGAAGTACTCAGTACTTTCTAATATTGCTTTGGTTATGTTTTACTCTGTGCTACCCTCAGTATAAGGGTGATTTGTGTATGTACAGCTTTATCTATCCGGACCACTTGTCTTATGTGACCTAAATTTAATGGCTCCCCAATTTTTGCTCCATACAAATCTTCTGAATTGAGAGACAACTTGCCAAGTGTGACCCTTTTTACACCGTCCCTTGGACAGTCTATTAAAATAGGTTAGACTGTAGTAATGCCTTCTACTAGAAAAAAAAAACATAGACAAAGCTTTATTTTAAAAAAAATAATTTGACTAATTGACCTTTGCGTTTTCTTAGTATTTCATGTACAAGAGATCCTGGATGAAACTGAAGTTTATCAAAATAGGTAGCAACTACTATTTTGTCATGTGATTAACATTTGAAGTTGACATGACAGGCTGCTCAGTTTGGACTATAGAAATTTAGGTCCACTGTCAGAATATATTATTATATTTCAAAGCTCTATCATGGTTCAATGGCCCTGAGTTCAGTGGTAAATCCGTGTGGTTGAAACATTCACTTGGACATAGATGGAAATTAAAAATGATAAACTTGTTCTAAATTCCTCAAATGTCAGTTAACAGTTGTAAAGTGCTTCTCAAAGACATCTTGTTTTACTTTGACTTTCAGGAAGAAAAGGAAAGCTAGTTCCAGTAGCAAGAGCAGTAGTGACAGCGAACAAGAGTTTATTCCTCTTGGAAAGAAGAAGGCTGCAGGGAAAGGCAAAAAATCCAAGAAGAAACCGGCTGGTACTGGAAAGAAACGAAGGCGCATAAAAGCTGCCAGTAGCTCTACAGATGAAGAGAAGATTAGTAGTGCTGATGATGATGATGATGATGAGAAAGTTCAGGTACTGTATTTATTACTGTAAATCCAGAAATTTTCGCGGAACTTTATTTTAGCGAATCAATGGCGCTTGTGAATGCTCTCACGTAATTACGCGAAAATAAAATTCTCGCGAACATTACTGGATTTACAGTAATGTAGATCATAGCCACGAAATATTATCCCCATGTCCTGGGCTTGTAGACTACCTTGTCTTATAGTCAAAGGTCAAGGTTGTTCTGAATTTATTATTTGAAGTCTTATTTTGCCCATGTCTTCTTCTACTAATGAATAGCCCGAATCATAATTCATACAAATGTCAGTCATGATATACAGGTGTACACTGATCTTGATTCAAATTCATTCTGGAATTCGACTGAAAGCTTACTTTGCTTACATTTCTTTCCAGAATTGATTGACTTGTATTATATTTTACACAGTCCCAGGTCCCAGTGGAGTACTCTGACATTGACATATGGTGAAAGGTCAAAGATATTCACATAAAATGAAAGGTCAAAGATATTCTGGATTTACGACTTGAAATCTTAGTGACCTCATGTGTCCTTCAGAGTACTGAGTGATGAATTTAGATGACTCTTCACAGACTTGTTGCTATCAACTTGAGAATGTAGCTCACTTTGTCTCAGGTCAAAGGTTGTGGTCATTATGCATTTTGACTAAAAATCTACTTTTTCTGCCATTTTCATCCAGTATTGAGTGCCCTTGGCCATTCTTTGTACAAATTTGATCCATGCCTCACAGTTGTGCAATGTCGAGATTACAGGTCAAGGTCAATACTGTGTGAGAGTTTTATTGTGTCTATATCTCCTAACAGTATCAAGTGATCTAGTTTGTAGTTCTCTCAACTATTTCCAATGGGCAAAGAACATGTGCTTACAATATGTCAAGTGTCTTTCACCTTGCATTAGAAATAAAACTGCTGAATTATTCCACATTGAAGAAGGCAGCAGATTTTGCTCGTTTGCTGATTAAAGTTTACCAGTGAGCATACATTAGCTTTACTGAGTGTTGCTTTTTCGTACCTGTTCCATCGGTTTTACTAATTGCCTTGGTTCGTACTAGTTGCATGGAGGTAACATAGCCACAGACATCATTTGTGTCTTACACATTTATTTCTTGTTCTTACCTGTGTACTTATCACCTGTGCAGAACACATAAAAATAAACAACTTATGAATTTATTTGTATAAACGGCATTGTGATTTTTGTTTAACAGCAGTCTGATGATAATGAGGATGAGGATGGCAGCCCTAATAAACACAAAAGGAAAAAGATCAGGAAGATCAAGTCGGAGAAGAAGCTCCAGGACCAGACCAAGGCAGCAGCTAAAGCAGAAGAGGAGAGGAGGAAACGTATTGCCGAAAAACAAAAAGAGGTAGGTCGGTGGTATTGTTGTTAAACGTCCCACTCAAAAATCTTCCACTTTTATGGAGACATCTCCAATACCGAGGAAGTGTGACAAATTTGGTCAATGCTATGAACTTATCACCATTGAGCAGTAAGGGTTCTTTAATTTGCTGTGACAAGGGATCTCAGTTTTCACTTGCTCATTTGAAGGACAGGGAAAACCAATCCCAGCTGGGTCTCATGGTCAGAACACAAATATACTAACCACTAAGCCATGGCAGCCTCATTTTAATGGGAGACAGTGGTTGTACTATTGTACCTGAAGTCTCAAACACAGCAATTTGTAATTTCAGATCTAACCCCCTCAAAAGAAATTGTATGTTGCCAGAAAAGAATGAATTTGAGCCTTGCATATAAAACTTACGGAATTAACAAACTATCTTTGTTGTTTACACTATGTCAATTGAATGAGAGAATGCATCTCATAGGAACAACAGATCCACCTACAAGTAATGAATGTCGCTGATATTTTTAGTTTAATGGTATTGTACAAGAAATTGACGAGTCCTCACCTACCAAGTGCCCAGTAACAAAGCAGCTTGTCTTAGAACAGAACAGTGAAACCAAGGAGCCTGTGTTACAGGTGGACAAGGGACTGATCGTCAAGTTAAAGCCCCACCAGGTGGAAGGTAAGTGCTCATACAGTCAAAATGTAACCCAAGTGTAATAATGGTACGCTTTTTCTATTGTCTTAGACCAATTCATTACAATCCCTGGTGTTGAAAAGGTTAGACCAATCCATTACGATCTGTGGTGTTGAAAAGGCTAACTATTTTTCAGTGGGTATGTTATTCAGCTTAGTTCAGGTTTGGACAATGAACTAGTGCTTCATGGGGCAAAATTACACCCAAGATTCACTGAAATGAAACTACCAAAAAGTAAAGGATAAAAAGGTGTTATGGAAAAGAAATAGAAAAATGTCTTCTTCTACACTAGAAAAATGTCTTCTCCTACACTGAAAAAGATTTGTGTTGAGTGTAGGGGAGTTAACTCTTTTGTCCTATGAGGCTCTGGATTTGAGTCTCACCGAGTGGAGCTGCTTTTTCCTCTCAATAGGATGAAACTAAAAACTAAAGTCCTGCATTAAATTTAGTGTTTGTATGTTAATGATTCCTAACTGGTCTGCTCTATAGACTTGGGGCCATGCATAGGTAAAAATTTGAAGCCCTAAGCTGTAAGGTTGAACAGGAACACAACCATTTATGTTTTTAAATTGGTATTTTCCTCTCATATTTGTTAATATATTTCCATTTTACATAATTAGGTCTATGTTCTATCCTTTCAGCTGTCCAGTTCATTTGGAACTGTACTATGGAGTCACTTGAAAGATCCAAAAAGGAAAAAGGTTCCGGATGCATCTTGGCTCACTGTATGGGTCTAGGAAAAACACTAACAGTAAGTTTGTAACCCAGTAATTAATTATGGTTTTCTTACAGTAAGTCTGTAACAGTAATTAATCATGGTTTTCTTACAGTAATTCTGTAACCCAGTAATTAATTATGGTTTTCTTACAGTAAGTCTGTAACCTAGTAATTAATTATGGTTTTCTTACAGTAAGTCTGTAGCAGTAATTAATCATGGTTTTCTTACAGTAAGTCTGTAACCCAGTATTTAATTATGGTTTTTAGGCAAAACAGAGAAATTTTTCATGGTACTCCAGCACTACATTTTTTCAGTAATTTGTTTTATTCAGCTCTATATTTCCTGATATAGTAATTTTCTGTTCAGATTTTTCCTCCATTACAGTTGGATCTGTCTTTATAAATCACTAATACAGCCATGGAATTTGTTGTTTCAAGTTAGATTGTTTTTAAAAGATTTGCTCTTCAGATTTGTGGTATCTCTAGACTGTGAACTGTATAGATAGATTGATCCGTAAACTCTTCTGCATATTTAATGTGTAAAAATGAAATGTAGTATTAGATGCACCCAATGACCCATGTTTCCTGCTTCACTGGTTGTGTTAGGAAGACTTATATCAAAGTTAGAGAAACTCATAGGTAAGCCTTGTAATCTCAGATTACTCTGTGTTCTGTTGATGGCTAATCATTATCATATATCGTGTTATTCTTATGTATATGTTAAATCTTACAGGTCATTTCCTTTGTCCACACAATGCTGGCCAATAAAAAGAAGACCAAGTTAAAGACTTGCCTGGTCGTCTGCCCGCTCAACACCATACTTAACTGGGAAAACGAGTTTGCAATGTGGCAGGAATACACAGACAAAGAAATAGATGTAAGCTTGGATTTTCATTTTGACCTGAATGGATATTTCATACTTGCCAATTCTTCCACACAAATAGGGGAATCCTTTTTTGTGTGTATGTAAAATTTAAATAATTTATATAGAAAAGGGCATATCTCCTGCATGAAAGCACAAGTTCATTCCCATGAATAAAAAAATCCTCCCCGTTGAAATTTTACTAAGTATGGCATGTCTGAAATTTTGAATTCTTATATGAATTAACAGGGTCGATGGTTCGACTTTTTATCACTGATGAGTATTTGGTATCAGGCACTTAAGTGGTCCTTTATTTCTTTTATATATGTTTTTTAAGCCCTGTGACAAAAAAAGTTATGTGACATATCTGTTTACTCCTATTTGTATGTACATTGGTCCAAAAATAGATACATGGTTTGTTCAGCTATCTCTGACCAAATTTTTGGCACCACATATTTTTGCTGGTATTTGTACACATCATGGCATTTTTATATGATTATCATATATTCCAAATACATGTATTCTCAAAATGATGATAGTTTGAAGTAGTAAATTTTCTGTTCTGGTTGCATACAGGGAACACGTCCACAGATAAAGTTTCATTTGCATTTTACAGACTCGTTTAATTCCTAGTTCAGACTGTAAAAGAATATTGAATCATGATTCAAAGCATTCATGAATAGCAAATATTATACATTAATATTTAAGAGGCAGACATCAGCATGTACATTCCCATGGCCACTGAAGTTGATTAGATTAAAGGTATCCAGTAACCAGTCGTTTTTTAATAAAAACCAGGATTCCAGGCAAGAGAGAATCTTTGGTCCTAGTAAAAATATATATATCACCAAAGAATGAAAATAAAGAAAAAAAATTGTAATATTCCAGGTGTATGAACTGGCTAGTGTAAAGGCTAATCAAGACAGAGCTGAGACACTGAAAAACTGGCAAAGTGACGGAGGGGCAATGATCATTGGCTACGATATGTACCGCAATCTGTCTCAGGGTAATCACTGCAAAAGCAAGAAACTGAAGGCAATTTTCCATGAAACATTGGTAGATCCAGGTAAATATTTGACTTCTTATATATCTGTGCTGTAGGATTTACTTAACTCCATGCACATCTGGTTGGTATTCAGCTGGAATCTAATCAAGCACTGTGCCTTTACAAGGTGTTAGAACAATCCACACACTCGCTTGTCTGGATGAGTCAAAATAGTTTTTTTGGCCAGTGATAAATTTTTGGACCTTGTCTGCTGGCGGAGTATAATTCTTCACTATTCCTATTTAAAAACCCTAATAAATAATGTAAAGATTACTCAAATAATTTATCATGTATTCAAATGCAGCATATCCAGTTTCTGGAGACATCAGAATCATTAGAAGACAAAATAGCCTAACACATTGTTATTATAATTATACCAAGGGACAAAAGACTTCTGTAGATTCAGACTGCACACATTGTTGTTATAATTATACCATAAGACTAAAAACTTCTGTAGATTTAGACTGCACTGAAACTTCTGACATTAGCACTTGTGCAGTGTTTTCCATAAGAACCGGCTGGTGGCCAAATTGACCGCTTCAAATGATTTTCTGACCATTTCAATTCTAAGATTCAACAATTTTGTAAAGGAGAAACCTCCAGAACCCCCTTAATGGCCTGCTCAAGTTGCCCCCAAACCACCATCTTGGCCTGTTTGATTCATTTTCAAGCCTGTTCAAATAAAACAAAGGGAAAACACTGCTTGTGGTGTACACATTTATGCAGAGAGTGAGATACTAATACCCAAAATTGTCCAGAATAAGTATACATACTGTAAAAGAAATGTTTTCCAATAATTGTGATTTTTAGAAATTTAGGTTATAAACTATGATGTATCTAGACCTACATATGATAAATGCTGCGCTATGCTTAATAGCTGCTATCTGGGGGCATCCGTGTTTAACAATGAATGATATCATGTCTCAATACCATTGTCGTTTTGCCATCAAGTGCACGAATTTCTTCTGCTGACTTTTCCAGGACCAGATCTAGTTGTGTGTGATGAAGGCCACATACTGAAGAATGACCAGTCTGCAATATCAAAGGCCATGAACAAGATAGTATCCAGGCGTAGAATCGTCCTGACTGGAACTCCACTGCAGAATAACCTCTCAGAGTGTAAGAATATAAAGATG